>PISX010017773.1:0-42477 GCA_004024625.1 Mellivora capensis | reverse complement strand
GAACCTTGAGAATTGTCATTCTGAACTCTAGATCTGACATATTCCCAATGTCTGTATTGATTAGGTCCCTAGCCTTTGGTACTGTCTCTTGTTCTTTTTTTTTGTGGTGAGTTTTTCCGCCTTGTCATTTTTTCCAGATAAGATTATATGAAGGAGCAAATAAAATACTAAAAGGGTGGCAAAGACCCTAGGAAAATGCTCTTTCAGAAAGTGGTCGATTTCCCATTTTCAGAATTGCTGTTCTTCCTCTCTTCGATCTCCCGTTGGATTTGTAGGTGTTCGCAATGGTTTGATAAGCTATCTAGCTGATCTCCTGCTACCTGATGTCGTCTCAGCTGCTACTTCTCCGCCATCTTCGACTTTCATTTTCTTAACAGTGTCTTTCAAATAAAAAATATTGGGCTTTGAAATTGAGACTATTAATATTTATTTGTAGATAAAGCCTTTGGTATTACCTATAGGGATTCTTGTCCTAATCCAAGGACACAAATATTTTCTGTTTTCTTCTAGAAGTCTTATAGTTCTAGGTTTTACTTTTAGGTCTCTGATCCATTTTGAGTTAACATTTGTACAAAGTACAATGCATGTATTGTTTATTTTTTGTATACAAATTTCAGTTATTCCAGCAACCTTTGTTGCCGAGACCGCTCTTTTCCATTAAATTGTCTTGGACATTTGTCAAAAATCTTTTTATAACACTCGTACACATAGTTCTGTTTCTAGACTCTCCTGTTCCATTGGTCTAGGTATTTATCCTTTCATCAATACCATACTATCTTGATTATGGTAAATATAAAATATGTTCTTCAACTTATTTTTCAAAATAATTTTGGCTATTCTAGTTCCTTTGGTTTTCCATACACATTTTGGAATCATTTTGTGACTTTTTACAACAGTGCCTGCTAGCATTTTGATTGGGATTCCTTTGAGGTTCTAGATCAGTTTGGGAATAATGGACATTATCAGCAATACTTAGCATTCTAATCCATGAACATGGTATATTTACCCATTTATGTAACTTTTTTTTTTCTTTCATCAATGTTTTGGAGTTTTCAGAATTCAAACCTTGTGCCTATTTTATTAGATTTATTCTTAAACATTTCACATTTGATAATTTTGTATTTGGTATTTTTTAAAATTTTAATTTCTAATTATTGCTGATAGAAATACAGTTGCATTTTACATATTGAGCTCCTGCAGCTTTGCTCAATTTGCTTTTAGTTCTAATAGTTTATCTTGGATATTCCTTACAATTTTCTGTATAGATTATTATGTAATTTATTAATAGGTATCTGTATTTCATCTTCTCTATTCTGTATACCTTTCTTTTTCTTATCTTTTAGTGCACTGACTAGGACCTCCAGTATGATTTTGAATAGGAGTAGCCAGTCAGATATCGTTGCTCTGTTTCACATTTGAGGGGAAAAGCATTCAGGCTTTCATCATTAATTATGTTAGCTGTAGATTTTATTATAGATTACTTTTATAAGGTTGATTAAATTTCCTTTAATCCCGAGTTTGCTGAGATTTTTAAAAACATAAATGGATATTGAATTTTTTCAAAATACTTCTCCATCTACTAGAATGATCCCATGATTTTCTTTAGTTTGCTATGAAAAATTATATTTATTGATTAAAGAAAATTAAAACCAGTCTTACATTCCCAGGTTGAACCCCTCTTTGTCATGATATATTATTCTTTTATATGTTTCTGGCTTTGATTTAGTAATATTTCATTGAGGTCATTTTTTCTTTAATTTCATTTTCCACTGTACAGTCTATGCTCTGGTCTTTTTGCCATTTTTTAAGACTCTAATTTGAGCTTATTGCCTCACTTATTAAGAGTTGTATCCTCCTCTCTTTCAAACAGGTTAAGGCCCGGACAGTCATGTTTGTATTATGACCCTGGTTGTAGCTGATTGGATCAAGAGTGGGCACCTGTCCTAAGTTGGACAAACTGTATTGTCTTTCCCTGGAATTTGTACTCGAGGTTTTGAGACACTAGTTACTTTGTGTTGATTGCTAGAAGCTCAGGAACAGACTACCATTTTGGGGTAGCCAAGTTTAGCCATTGCAAGAATTAGAGAAAATACTGGCTCAGAGAGAAAGAGAGGAGACTATTAATAGTTACTTACTTCAGGATTCATAATTTATTCCTGCTTCTCTTTCCCAGTATATTTCTTTCCTTGCTTGAGATAGTTCTGAGTCAGTTTTTGGAATTGGAACCAAAACTGCTTTAGGCAAGATACGCTTTATTGCCTTTGTACTTTCTGTTCCTGTGGCTTGGAATGCCATACTCTAACTGGTTTGCTACCACTGATTCTCTAGACACCAGGACCTTTTTGGGTTAAACTTATTCTGATTGCCTTCTCAGGCAGAGGCAGTATTTCATTGCAATACCTATTGTTTATTCCTTCCATCACTTGTACTATATATTCTAGTACTTGAGCTGGATTCTGAGCTCCAGGATTTTGGATTTTAGTATTTTGCATCCCTCGGCACTAGTGTTTGACCCTTGGTTATATGCTGGTAGATGTTTGGAATGAATATATTAGTCTAATGAATTCAGACATTTTGTTTTTATAACCGCCTCAAGGGCCTTTTATCCCTTATCTTCAGAAGCAAGGTTTATAGAGGTAACATTTCCAAACTGCTGTGTCTGTCCTCTGTAGGAATGGTTCTCAAGTGTGGTGCACACCAAAATCACCTGGGGAAGCTTTTAGAAAATCCTGATATGTAGGCTTCTCCCTACACTGATTGAATCATATTTTTTTTTGAAAGTACCCAAAATTAGACTTAAAAAAAAAATCACCTGGTATAGGGAGGCTTAAACAGATAAACAGGATTGATGCCTGTGTCATGCTCTCATCAGTGCTGAAATAATTGGTCTGGGGTGTGGCTGGGTGGCACAGGTTTCAAAAGCTCCCCAGGTGATTCTAATATGCAACCCTAGTAGTGGCCTCATTTTCGGGTTCACGGAACAATTCTTTAGGAAATAAAAATCCATGGCAATAATGGAGTTACACCTTCAAGACTGTATGGGAAGCAAGTGGGAGAATCTGCAATTCAGATAATATGACCTTGTTTTGTAGGCCTTGGAACTTAGTACTAATTACAATTGTCTGAAGCAAGAATATCAGTTATACACCTGCCCCAAGTTTTCCCTCTCACAAACTGTATCACAACCCTGATTATGGTTCTCACAGATCCATAGTTTGGTAAATAGGATGTGGGCTACAGATGGTAAAGGATGGCAGCTAGAAAGTTGCTGACAGAAGCAGCTCACACCCTCTTCATGGCCTTGTCCTTGGTGCTGACTTTGGTAGGGAACATAGTTCCTCTACATCTTGTTGCTCCTCTGTTTTGACTTTGCTTAACTTGCAGCAATTAATGGTGTTTACACTTGTGGGGAAAATAAACGCTGTTGCATTGTTATGAAATGCAAAGTAAGGATGAGAAATATTTAGGTTAGTAATCAAGAGCGTATCTTCTGATGAGCTGGACTTGCCTCCTTTTAGCTAGTTTTATGCATGGCTGCTTCCCAAGACTCCTCGGTGGGTTACAGCTGACAGAAGGGGACCAAAAATTATGACCACATTAGTGAGGCATGGCAAAGCCACAAACCAGCCAGACTGTAACAGTGAAACAAACGCAGAGTGGGATTTCTTTGTTCTCTGTAATCAGTCTGGGCTTCCCTTTGAAATTTGCCTCTTGAGCATCTTAGAATCAATTCTTTTCACTTAAATCTGCTCTCATGACTCAGACCCTATGGTTTCACTATTTAGTCTCTCCCTAATTGTTGGCCTTCCTGGACTCCATCCTGATCTATCATAGTTACTTTATTTTGCAACATCTAAGGACTTCCTCCTGGCTGGTCTTGGGTAAACACTTGCAAAGCAATAATATAACAATTCCATAGCACAGCATTTCTGGTTCAAATAACTAGAATATGTAGTTCTTGCCCATTGCTTACTCTACTACATCTGACTGTCCACTCAAATGGTGGTCTTTTTGAAGTGGAGCTTTACTAGTCAAATCTTGGTGGCTTAACCAAGCAAATGTTCACTACATGCTCATGGTTCATGTCAGCTATTGTTCAGGGCAGGGCTCTGCTTTCTCTGCTTCTGGACACAGGGTAATGGAGCTGGCCCTGGTTAACATATTGTTGGTAGTTTGGCAGAGGGGGGAAATAATGTAGAAAACTGAGCCAACTCTATTGTCACTTGTCCTATTTCATTGGCTAAAGCATATTGTAAGATCATGCATAATTCAAGGGGGCAGAGGTAGGTAATCCTATCTCTGTCCAGAAGAAGTGGGATATT
Source organism: Mellivora capensis (assembly GCA_004024625.1). Lineage (NCBI taxonomy): Eukaryota > Metazoa > Chordata > Mammalia > Carnivora > Mustelidae > Mellivora > Mellivora capensis. The sequence continues at coordinate 38,155 of PISX010017773.1, read as the reverse complement.
TGGAGATTACACTCGATATCTTATTTTGGGTATTATAACATTTCACTCAGAACACTGAGTTGGGCATTAATAGTCACTAAAAGGAAAAGGCAGCACTTTAAAATGAGGAGCCATGAAGCATCCTCCAAGATGACTTCAGGGTTAACTAGGTGAGTGTGCATGTGACCTTGGGGATAGATACCAAAATACTTAGAACTCACATTAGAAGCCTGTCTACATAATTAACACTTGCATTTAGAATTTAAGAACAATACTATTGGATACAATAAAAAAGACACCTTTGAAACCTTCGTGTGATAAATGAAGTAACTTGGGCTCATAGAGAAGAAGATTCCCTCCCCCCATATCACACAGCGAGGGCAGAACCAGGAATAGGACCTAGTTCTGATTCTGATTCACTGTTTTTTTGCTGTGTAGTATTATTTGTGTTAATTTATTGATTCTAAGGACACTTCGAAACGTAGGTTCTCCTATTTTCCAGCTATAACAGCTGTGGACTCAGACTATGTGAACTTTGAACAGATTTGCTTCCAACTGTTCTTTCAGATTCTGCTCTTTGGCTAAGGATACTATCCAATTTCTAATAGGGTTTAGAATTCATTGCTTATGACTTCTGAGTGTTAATTTGTGGTGTAGATTTTTCCCCCTCCTTTCTGGTTAAGATGAGTTAGGTATAATCAACATTCTGGTAATGTCTTATAAAAATATAGGTTTAGAGTACATAATCCAACAGCTTGTGGGAAAATTATTTTCGGGGGACATGAATTCACCCCAATCAGAAGATGGGATTAGTCAGGCTTGACCTGCTAAATTGAATCAGACAGTTATATAGCATCAGATGTTCCTAGCATTGACCTTTTTAATGAGAAATGGGTCTATAAGATCTGTTTTACTTCTCTGTAAAATATTTTATGAATTTGAACAGAGCTTTCCATCATTTAGATACATATCAGGATCTAGAGATCGGTTAGGCTGAGACTGAGTAAAATTAGCTTTTGATGGCCTGGCCAGGTGGAACATGACTAATTTGTTAACTTACTGACCCTCTTTCTTCCCTAAGCCAAAATGCTCAAAAGACCAGACAGTAGCGAATACCTTTTATAAAGAGAAGAATAAGACCAAAGCAATCCTGCAGAAGCTCTTTGGAAAAATCTCATAAAGTATGCAGTCTCTCCTGCTGGGGGGGAAACAAAGCATCTGGGCCTCTTTGCTTTCATGTCACATCCACAACTCCTGTCCTTAAATGCAGCTTCGGGGCCTGACAACTGGAGTTGACTAGTTAAGTGGATCTTAAGTTCCATCTTTAAAATCACACAGCTGTTCTCTTCTCTCAAAAATAAAGCCATCCCAGCTGGTAGGTGGGAGTTTCCCACTGTGACCAAGAAGCTGAGGCCTGGAGACAGGTGTGGGAGGGAAAAAGGGGTAAAGGATGGGGAGCTGTGTTTCCCAGAATCTGCCTTCTCCGGGCGGTCTGCTGACACACTTTGGGTAGGTCTGCCCATGGAGAGGGGTTTCTTACTGTGTTGTGGATACAGGTTGGCGTGGAAGAACAAAGTATAATGGAATCATTGAATCTTAGGCTGGAAAATGTCCTACAAACTGAGTCTAATCATTTTATTTTTTATTATTTTTTTAAAAGTTTTTATTTGTTTATTTGACAGACAAGAGATCACAAGTAGCAGAGAGGCAGGCAGAGAGAGGGGGAAGCAGGCTCCCTGCTGAGGAGAGAGCCTGATGCGGGGCTTGATCCCAGGACCCTGGGATCATGACCTGAGCCGAAGGCAGAGGCTTTAACCCACTGAGCCACCCAGGCGCTCTGAGTCTAATCATTTTAGAGATGATGAAAATGAGGTTCACAGGCAGATGTGCTTGGGCCATGAACACATAATTAATTGGAGTCTAATTATTCCATCACTGAGAGTTCCTCTTCGTCTCATTCCCAGAGCCACATGGGACAGATATATATGATCTAGACCTGGGCATCAAAAACCCCACAATTTCATTGTAGTGTGATAATACACAGATTAGTATATATTGTATATATATATATAGTAGTATATATATTGTGTATAGTATATACACAATATAAACATTGTGATAAGGACTTTTGTATTTAAATATTTATCTGCAATATTGAATATGCTGAATGCCCCTGGACAAGTTAATTAACTTCTGTTTCTTGGCCACTTCTGAAAGATGTTATGCAAATATTGGTAGCAAACAATAGCATTGTGGCACCTGGGTGGATCAGTTGGTTAAGCATCCAACTCTTGATTTTTTTGGTTCAGGTTGTGATCTCAGTCTCTGGACGCCGTGGGGAGTCTGCTTCAGAATCATTCTCTCTGTGCTTGCTCTTTCTCTCTCTCTCTAAAATAAATAAATCTTAAAAAAAAAAAATAACATATCCAGAGTACCTACTCTGATGAATGGTGAGGAGAAGGCAAGACTTCCCATGGGTAGACATGCAGTCACTGAGTGGGATTTATTGGCAGAGGGAGACTTATTGTGTGTGACTTGGTGGTAGTTTTCCCAGGTCCTTTCCCAGGGAGACTTATTGTGTGTGACTTGGTAGTTTTCCCAGGTCCATTTTTAGGCAGAACATGCTCCAAGACCCTAAAACATGGGCTGAGGAGGAACTAGACAAGGAGGTTAGTCAGTGTTGAACTCCTTTTCTTCTCTCCTCATCCTCTCACCTCCCCCTTTCCTGCTAACTTATCCTGACCTTTGTCTCCCATTTTCCATCTAAGTCTCTCCCTGTAATCCTATGTTTTACTCCAACACTAGTCATTTCCAGGGTCAAAGTGTCCAGCGGGGCTGGTTAGTAAACCCCAGGTGAGTGTATGTCTGTCTCCCTGCACATGTGCTGGGACAGAGTGGAGCGCCGTGGGGCAGAGGGCAGGATGTGATTCATGGGCTACCCCGTGTTCAAGAGTCCGATCGTTGTGTCTCTTCTCCGTTCCCTCCCCTAATCCCAGAAGGTGAACTGGGGCCGTGAGCTAGGGGTGTATTTGGAGGACAGTTGGATGTTGCAGCCAGTGACGGTGTGTCTGAACTTCCCTTTACCCTGGAAGGTTTGACCTATGCATGGTTTCTCTTACCGAGAGCATCTTACCGAGACCAAAGCTATCAAAAAATGCAAAAATCTAAAAAGGCGATTTTGGGGACTTTGCCATTAACCTTTGGCCTTAGGCCACATAAATGTTGGTGGAGAACTGAAGCTGAAGTTAGAATTTACTCCCCTGGCATATGAAGAAGGGATACAGAAACTATCTCAGGTAAAAGGACCACTGCTAGTCATGGTGTTTGGGTGAAGAACATCAGGAAAGGGCATCTGGGGCTTTGCAGGACTAGGGCTAGTGGAATAACTATTTTTAGGTGTATTCTCAGGCAGAGGGAAGTATGGGTTAGCGTGTTTGGCTTCTGCTTCTAGCAGGGGCAACTTTGGCTGTAGTCAGGGGGGCCTCAATTCTGCAGCCTTCTTCCTTGTCAAACTTGAACCTCCGTTACAATACTGTTTTGCCTTGGGATCAACTATTCAAACCAGAAGAAGTGCACAAACAAAATAGAAAAGAAACAGCCCAAATGTAACTTTATATTTCAACCTAGAATTATTAAGCTATTGTTTTTTTCATTCATTTATTTATCCATCACATATTTGGGTGCTATGATGTGCAAGGAACAGCATAAATAAACTAATACCTCTTGTCCCTGGTCTATCAAAGAGCGCAGCACAGGGGAAAGGTCCCACATAGTCCAGTGGACACCCAAATGTGAATCTATACCTAAACATCTCCATGAAGATCCCTCTGATTTGAGAACAGGCAACAGTGGTAGGAATCACATTTGAAATATTATATATTACACTCAACTCTTACTGCTGTAAGTTTTTGCCCCTGGGAGGAAGATCTATGACTCCACTCTAATAAACAGATACACTATACCGAGATGAACTAGTTGTAAGTAATTTATGTTACAGGAATGAAACTCCGAGGGTCTTGACAAGCCACCCTCACTTTGCTAAGTATGGGTTTAGTATGCTTGGAGTGGGATTGGAGTAGGATACTCCAAGGGTAGGACTGAAGGCTGCTCTCAGTGGGGGGAGAGCTTCTCAAGCAGAAACATGGCAGTTGGTGCCAGTTCTAGCAAAGCAGTAGGCAAATGTGTATGATTGGGTTTGTACATCAAGCCAAAAGCAGATGGCTCTGAGGAGTCCTGTCCATTGATGCTCTGAGCTGATTATGTCTGATTATAAAAAGTAAATGACTCTGCTTGCAAAAATGGCTCCTGTGGCTTCAGCCTCAGTATTGGTTTGGCCAGAAATGACAGTGAATCATCTGTCACTCAGGGAGAGTTTGCTCAAGTCATCTGACTCATGGGTAGGTCTAGTCACATATATTTCTCTGAACTCGAAAGGCACAAGCCATCTAGAAGCAAATCAAGCTATTACAAGCTTTTGAACAGAAAAAGGCAAGCTAAGATCAAGAAGTCACTGAAGCCTTTGTGGCAGGGACCATCAGCTGCTCCCCGCCATGTAAGAGATATTTGATGTTGCTTCATGTTCTAGAGCAGGAAGCAGCATCCCTGTGCTATGCATTGCCCACTGGAAGAGCCATGCGGATAATCAGCTTCTCAGGCCCTGCTCCATACCAGATTAATGGTGTGCAAGGCCCCGATGATGGCAAACTTCTTACAGATTCTCAGAGGACTGCTGTAAGTGCCTTGGATGGCAGCACGTTGCATAGGGCCAAAGATTTCTTACCATGTATCTTAGCCTATCATTTTACACAGTGAAATCAGACTCAAGGGATGATCTGTGTGGCTTCATGTATGAAAATAGTTGCAGGATATGGAAGAGAGGAGAGCCACTTCTCTTTCTGCATTGGGAAGTAGAGAGAAGCCGATTATCTGTGTATGCATTGGCTTCACCTGACTAAGCTCACAGAGTAAAGATTTATCCATGTTGCCAGACTTAGAGCAGTTCCCCCAGTTGGCTGAGTCCTGGGGATAGAGGTTTTGCTGGCTATAGACATCCCATCTGGCCTCTGGAGCAGTTACAACAGCCTCACTTACAAGTAATGTTTAATAGGATATGGCAAGAAAGGGATTCTGCCAGTCAGAGGCCACACCCGAAGGCCATGCCTCTGACTACACACATTTCTGCAGGGCTGTTTCCCTGGGAAGTCTCAGCAGGAACTCAAACAGCTGCTCAGTGTGATCTGAAGCACATCACACTGCTAGAAGCAGAGGATCATTTTAAGGACCAGTGAATGAGCAGTGTGACCACATGCTATCCAGCTACAGAACTCCAATAGCACTGAGCCTACCCTCCCTCCAGAGGAGGGGGGAATGAAATGTTCTTTGTGGGTGAAGCAGTGAGGCATTGGTTAGAGTCAGCACCTTTAGGGGCCATGTTCCATGTTTGACTTTGCTATCTACTCTTGCAGGTACTCATTTCAACTCCAGAAACATTTATTTAGGGTCAACTATGTATTGGGATGATAAATAGGACATACACTCTGAAAATCAGAATTGGTGCCCCATCATTTCCTGCTTCAACATTCAAATGGCCATATTCTGAGAGCAGTCTCTGTTCTAGAAAGGTATTAATAAAAATTTTCTCACTGGGAAATCTAAGGTAGTCTTGGCATTGATATAGGCTGTCTTCCCTTGTCTGTTTTTTTTTTTTTTTCTCCCATCAGTTTGTTTTTTTTTTCCTACCCAACTGAAAGTTCGACCACAAAGTTTGCCTTGGCTTTTAGTATTTATAACCTGATTCATGTTGACCTAGTTAATTTCATTGCTTTTTCTTAAATTTTTACTTACGTCATTATTTCAAATAATAGAAGTAAAATTATTCCTGGCAAGAACATAGAAAGGACACATGTACTATCAAATATTGTTTACCATATTTGCTTCAGTTATTTTTTTAAAAGAGATTTAACATCAGATGTACCTAAATTTTGAACTGCTGCTTGCCTTGAAAACTGTCCTGTAATTTATAGATGGATAGCTGGCCCTTTGCCTTCTGGCTGGAAGGCAAGAGGCCTTTCTTTTTTTTCTTTCTTTCTTCTTTTTTTTTTTTTTAAGCTAATTTGGAGGTTCTTGATTCTGCTCTCAGGGAATTTATCCTTTGTTGTCTTTTAGTGGCCATTCTTTGAGGAAAAACAAAGAGGAGGATTCTACTTCTTTTGGCAAAAAAAAAAAAATTCATTTATTAATAATACTGTTTCATTTCAAATAAGGGGACTCCTGAAGGCAGAGTAGTAGTTGAAAAGTCAGTTCCTAGTCTCTTTTAGTTAAAATTACCTATTTACTGAGCACTTACTGTGTGATAGTCACTTTTATAAGAGTTTAACATGCAATCTCTCACTTAATCTACACAGTTTGGTAGCGTAAAGAGAGGTAAAGTATTAACCTCATTGTACAGGTGGAGAAACTTAGGGAATACAGATGTTATTTTCCCAAAGCCCAGAGCTTAGGGAGTGGTGGGCTGGGATTCATTCCAAGTAGTCTGACCATAGAAGCTATACTATTAAGTAGATATTTGTGAGTTCCTGAATGTAGGCTTAAATATAGCCCTCTAAACAATGATGTGATTTCATGGGCTCATTGAGGGTCACCTGCCCATAATACTCTTTCTGCAAGTGTCTTGATAGTTCAAAACCCACTGTATTGATTTCCTAGTGCTCCCATAATGAATTACCACAATCTCAGCAGCTAAAAACAACACACATTTAATCTCTTATAGTTCTGGAGAAAAGAATTCTGAAATCAGGACTGCAACAGGGCCATACTTACTCTGGAAGCTCTAGGGACTTCCCTTCTTCTCCATCTTCTCCCGGCCCTTAATGTTTTTTGACTTATAGAAACATAACTCAGTCTCTGCCCCCATCTTCACATGGCCTCCTCTGTGTCCTCTCCTCTTCTTATAAGGACACCAGTCATTGGATTTAGGGTCCACCCTAAATCTACAATGATTTTATCTTAAGATCCTTAACTAATTACATCTGCAAGGATCCTATTTCCAAAGAAGGCAACAGGACACTACACTCACCACTTAAGATTTATTCCTTTGGATTTAGAATTGCTCAATCCAGACTCCTCTTTAAACAATCAAATTCTCCTAGGAAAGAGTGTGGGTGTGTTTTGAGAGGTTGTTCTGGTCGGTGGATCCCAGAAGTCTTGGAAGAAGGCAGGAAGTGAAGAAGAGACACAGAAAGGCCAGATGGGAGGAAAGAGATTGAACACAAATTTTAATTAATTTGTAGTTTGGATAAAGGTTTTGCTGAGCATATATTCTCTTGAGAAGCTTTCACAGAAGGGGATAGAAGAAGCAGTGAAGAACTCCACCTACCAGTTTGCTAACACGAGCTCTGAATTGCACTGGGGCCTGCATAATTTTTTGAAACCGTATTCAGAAGTACAGATTGTAAATCTCACTTGCAACAATAAAAACAATTTCTAGTTGCATAGAAAGCAAACTGCCACCAGCAAAGCATTTCACAGTCTTCAAGTCCAACGCCCCCTCATTTTATGGAATGTGTAAATTGTCTCTCAGTTACTTTTAAACCCAAAAATGTCAGCTTTGTAGAATCCATCTGGCCCTCCTCATGAATATTTTTTGGGAGCATTTTAGGAAAAGCACTGCTGAACGACTAAGAGGATAGTACTGATCAGGAGACTATAATTATTTCCCACTGAGATCTCAGTGACTGTAGGCCAGTCTTTCATGTCTCATTGCCTCAGTCTCTCCATGAGCCAACTGACCTCCAAGGGATCCTGTGAGTCTTACCCACATTTAGACAAAAGCAGGCAACTTCGATGCCAAGAATGGATAGAGAACTGTGTGTAATGGGTGCCTCTAAGCGCATATTTTTGTAGTGGTAGGAGGGGTTATCTTTCTAAATAGGCAGAGATTTGTAAATCTTTAAGAAACAGGCCTGGTGTATCAAAATAATCCAGATTATCAAAATAAACCTCCCCATATTCTTTAAGAAGAGCCTGCAGAGCTAGCACTTCAGTGTTAAAATTGAAAAAAAGTACTGCACTAAGTTTGCAAGTATTATGAGTGTCTTGATTTTAAATCAATAAAGATGATGCAGAGTTAAATGACTTGCCCAAGGTCAGTGGTTTGCATTATGCAAGTTAGATTATAATGGAAAGACTGGTATTATGTTCATTCATCCAGGATTCATTCTAGTCTTCTACCTTCAAAATAAATCTCAGACGCAGTCACTTCCTACCTTCTCCACCTCTCCTGGCCTGTTCCAGGACCACCTTCCTGCCTGCATTTTGCAGGTACGTTTTAGCAGTTCTCACCTCTTATATTTTTGTTTGTCCTCTGGCCTCAAATTTATATAGCATTTTGAGGGATATCTTTAAACTGTTAGGTCATAGGTTTCTATGCTCAGAGCCTTCAATGGCTTTTCACCTCACTCAGAGAAGAAGCCAAAGTCTGTTACATGGTTTGCATGACACAGTCTGATCTACTCTCCTACCTTTCTCTTCCTTGTTCAGTCCAGCATACTGATCTTTCCATTCTTTGAAAGCACCAGAAATGCTCTCATCTTGGGACCTTTATGCTTCCCATTTCCTTTACCAATGTTGCTTTTTTTTTTTTTTTGGACAGTCTGAAGTCTTACTCTATAACTTCCTATAGGTCTCAGATTTTCCCTCAGCACCCTTTATAAAATGGCACCCCTCTTACTTTTAGTGTTCCTCTCCCTTACCTGGAATTGTTGTTATCTGTGGCATTTATCCTCTCAGAACGTACAATGCATTTATCTTTTTCATTGCCTATCTCTCTTCAGAACAAGGACTGTTCTTCCACCTCTGTGTCCCCAGTGCCTAGGAAAGTGCCCACTTTGTAATGGGAATTTTATTACCCATTATCTAATTGAATAACCTCCATTTTCTTATACCTAATAGGCAATGTAACGCCTCTGCCTTGTTTTCCTTAGAGTTCTGGGGGTGGGAGTCATATGAGATCCTAAAAGTGAAGGTCCTGCATCAGCTGTCAAGTACTATAGACAAATGTGGGATGTGTTACTACTACCTCTAGCCTATGGTCTAAGGTGAGTCCAGATTAGACCTATACCTTAAATTCAGGAGAGTTGGTGGCATTCCTCTGGACAGTTTTGGAATACAATTTATAGTACGAGTTAAAGTATTAGAATCTGTGGATTTGAAAACAAAAGTGATAGAGTAAAATAACTTGATATTTAAATTTCAGTATTTTTTGACATTTAGTCTCTGCTTGAATGTTCCAGGTGGCAAAGAAAGTCATTCAGCTCTCCTGGAAGGTAATCCTTTCTGGTGATGAATATTTTAGTCGCTAGAACATTTTTACCTATGATAAGTTGATCTCTGATTTCCTTTGACATCCATATAGTGGTTTCCCCCCCATCTCTAGAATCCATGTTAAAATTTTCTCTTCTGATTCTCCAAGGTTTCTCACTCCGCTGTCTTTATTGGTTCAACTTTGCTCAGGACATACCCCTTCTCCCACCCAGGGCATTAGAAATCTGGGGACTGTAGTTGTCTGAGCACACCAAACCATTCTGACAAGAATGGCAATGATAATTTAAGCTACAGTTTAGAAAAAAAAAACATGTGCCAGCTGCTTCCCATCAGGGTGCCCATTAGCTTGTCATTTTCTTGTGCTACTTTACTGTTTCCATGACAGGGACATGCCAGCTATCAAACATTTCTTCCAGGTCCCCATTTTGTCTCTCCTCAAGTGCTCCCACTTGTAACCACTTACTTTCTTCATTCTGATGCTTTCCCAAGTCTCCTCTCCTTATCTGCAGGAGGAGAAATTGTTTACTTCCTGCCAAAGTGGCTGGACCCCCCATTGATTTTTTCCTAACTCTGCCACTGACTGGCTGTGTGACCTTGAACAAGTCACGTCTTTTCTTAGTAAGTAGCTATTCTCTTAACTTTTTTCCCCCCAGATCTGAAATGTTGTATTTGAAATTGAGTCCTTGTTCTAAAAATTACAAATAAAAAAACCCCCTTAGACTTAAAGCTGGTTAATTTAACTGAGCAAACACTCATCAAGCACTCATCAGGGGCAATATATGATTCTAGATACTAGAATGGGTACAGAGCAATCCTGGATCTGTTTTCCAACCAATTAATTTTTAGAAAAAGACAATATATATATAAAACAGGAAGCTCATTAATCTTGGCATTAAATACTCTTGCATGGATCAAAGAGGGAAAAGTGATAGAAAACCACTTTTTTGTTAGTTTTCTACCAAAAAATTTACTGGTATATTGGAAATTTACATTGGTTCTTTATGGCCAGGCTGATGAAGCACACAGAATTTAGAATCAGATTCCCTGGTTTTGAAACTTAGCCCCCTTTTCACTAGATAGGTGAAAAAAAAGGATATATTATTAAGTCTTTCTATACTTCGGTTTATTTATTTGAAGATAGGTATAGGGCTGCTTTGTGGATTTGAAGACAAATGAGATAATGTGAGAAGGGGCAAAGAGCTTGGCATGTTATAAGTGTTCATTAAACCATTGTTCTTACTATTCTTGGTGTCCTTAATTCCTTTACCTTGCATAGTCTGTGTTGTATTTTCTTTAGTGTTTGTTCCCCTTCTCAAGTAGTGTTTTTGATGTTCTGTACAACTTTTATTACCTTGGTGCCTTGAAGGTGTAAGACATTTTCATAATATGAAAAAGGTGAGTACTTGATTTGTGATTTTAGAGGACTTGTGGTAAAGGTGGTAGAGTTATGAGCTTGAGATAGAGGTTTAAAACTCTGCATATGATGGTAGGTTAAGGTGGTTTAAATGGTATAAATAGAAAAAACCCATGTCTCCATAAATCTTATGATAGCATTCCTTTTTTGTTTGTTTGAATGCATTTGTATTAAACAACAACAGTAGGAACTTAGTTTCTCAGGTTGAGAAATTGCATTGCCTAAATTAAGTCAGAACTCTTTTGGTGATGGACCAAGGATTTTTCTCCTTTTATGGGTGAAGAAATACTACCACAGAACATAAGGGAAATATCTTAATGCTAGCTGCATGTCACTCTAGACCCTGAGTATATTGCTTTCTCCAAAGAAAGGAAAAGTTATCCACAAAATTCAGATTTAGACACACATAATATTTTTCTGGTCAATGGCGTGTACACTAGAAATGAAGTATTCTGTTTTCTTGCCATTGATCTTTCAGGCTTGGCTATATATTGCCTTCTGCTGACTTACCACCTCTCTGTCTCAGAATGAGGGTAAAATGTCACATGGTTCAGTCAGTCTCCCTCTCTTAAATATGCACAGTTGCATGGGGGGGTGTATTAACAACAGTACAAAAACCTTCATGTAATAAGAATGCCACATTTCTACTCATGAGAAATCTATGTGGAGGAACCTATCTCTTCCATGCACTCCCAAGCTAATAATTATATTAGTATAGCAAGCAAGTTGTAGGTTTCAGCACCCAGGAGAGCTCTCAGGTGAAGAGGTACAATGAAACAAAACATTGCCTATCATGAGCAGTGTAAGTCTATTCTTGGGTGGATGTATTCACTCTTTTATTCACCACATATTTCCCAGGAGCCCACTAACTGGCAGACATAATGCTTGACCCTATGGTCACAATGGTGAATGTGGCATGTATCATCTTGTCCCATGAAGCTCTAGACCTAAGGGCTAGCACTTTGAAACTGGTCCAAAATCTTTTAAGGACCAGGTGTCAAATAGTCCCTTAAAAGTGAAGTTATTTTGGTAATTAACAGCTATTCATTTGAAGTCTTGTGGAGAGGATTTCTATATCTTTTGGCCACTTACCAATACAATCATTAGGTCTTTTATATGTTTAAACAGCTATGATGATGAATGCGAGGAAAAGTGAAGTAATAAAAACCCAGTCATAGGTTACTATACAGTGTCATTTCCACCATATTGTATTGATCAATATATCACAATCCTGCTAGAATCAAGAGGCGGGGTCAAAGACCTTACATATTTATGTGTGATCTAGAATAGAAAGATCACATCATAGATGAGCATATGGCACGAGGTATATTGTGGCCATATTTTGAAAATAAACACCCTTCTAGTCCATTTTATCCTATGACAGGTCCTAATATATTTCATTTTATGTAAGGCAAAATTGAGGCTGAGGCTACTTAAATGTGTAACTTTCATATATGAAACTTGACAGGGAAGAAGAAGTAGAAGAAAAATCCTGTATCTTGGACAGATTTTACCAAGATTCACAGGGATTCTGTATCGGCTTTTTAATGCTAATAATATTGGGTCCCCAAAATTCATTAAATACTTGTTGAGTAAGAGAATGAATAAATGATTGAATGGGTATGATTTAAAGTGCCTGGGTTATCTCTGGTATTGTAGAAATATTTAAAACATGGTTTTGATATTTAATGACAGTAGTTTTTAAACTCTATGATTTGGTGTTTGCTCTGATAAATTCATATAAGTAGAGTCAAGGCCAGTTGGGAACTAGAGCTGTTTTCAATCAGCTTAGGAAAGGCATTTTTGTGATCTGGTAGTTAAACTGTTAATGACTTTAAATGGGAAGTATGTATACCACAAAAATTGACAAATGCAACGAATACATGTGTATTTATTTTTGCTTGGTGCTAGTTTACCTGAATACTACTGGACCGTAATGGGTAGGATTTTTTTTTTTTTTTTTTTTTTTTTTTGCCTCACTGGAATGACATGACTCCCACAACTTTATAGAAGTATAAGTGATGAAGTACAAATAAAAATGGGAAATTATAACTGCATAAATAGGAAAATTACAAATGGGACAGTCATAGATTGACTTTTAATGTTTGAAGACCATGTTTTATTCTTTGGATAAATGATATGCTTAGGTTTGCATATATAAGTTACTTATAGTTTTGATTAAGTTAGAAAAATATACAATAAAGCAATAGTTATGCACTGAATATTTTAGGGAGGATTGAATATCCCTAGAGGAGAATAGAAGGATGTCAACTCAAGATGGTGCTGGAATTTCGTAAAAGCATCTAGATGCCCTGAAGGAATATGAAGTATCTCTGTATTCTATCTGGGTTAAATCAAATCTACATTTCTCAAGCTTGGCATACGGTCAGCATTCTTGGGGGGAGGTCAATACCAAGTGATCATGAGCAATATTTTGTTCAGGGTCTCAGGATACATTAAGATATCTTCTAGATACAAAGCTATGTAGTCTAAAAGGTCAAAGAATGCATCATTCATGAGATACCTATATTATATTATTGAAACTAAGCACACTGTGGTATATTTAAGGGGACAATATATCCAAGTTTCAGTCTTCTAGGTTGTGTTTCTGTTCTCAAGCATATTATACATTCTTAAGAAATATATTTAAGTGTAAATGATTGACATTTTAAAAATAAATAAGTTGGGGAGTAGCAGGCTGAGATGACCTCAGGTAGCAGGATTAAAGCTAGATAGTTATCAAACCATTCCGAACACCTAGAAATCCAACATGAGTTTGAAGAGAAGAAGAGCAGCAATTCTAGAAACAGAAAATCAACCACTTTCTGAAAGGTAGGACCTGAGGAGACATGAATCCAAAGCGACAGGAAGATAGACTGTGGGGGGAGGGGCCGACTCCCAGCAAGTGGCGGAGCAACAGAGCACAAAATCAGAACTTTTAGAAGTCTGCTCCACTGAGTGACATTGCTCCAGAGGCTAATCGGGGATGGGCCTTCACAGGGAGAGTGTGGTTTCAGGTCCTGCAGGGTCACAGAAGGATCAGGGATGTCTGAGTGTAGCAGAGCTCGCAGGTATTAGAGCGGGGAAGCTGGCTCTCTGGCTCGTCTGGCAGAGACGAGCCGAGAAGTGAGCTCTCAGCTCAGGGTTACCTTAAACTGTGAACTGTGGCACAGTAGGTCCCTGCTCTTTGAGAAGGGACCCCACAAATGGCATATCTGGGGAGGCCCCCTGGAAGAGTGGCAGGGATCTGCTGGGTTTGGAGATTTCAAATGGGGCTGTGTGCCAGGGACAGAAATGCTCAGTCACAGGCTAGGTGAACTTGGAGTGCAGCTGGAGGCCAGGGAGACAGGAGTGATTGAGCACTTTTCTCTGAGGGTGCACTGAGGAGTGGGGCCCCAAGCTCTCGGCTCCTCTGGGCCATAGATTGGGAGGCTGCCATTTTCATTCTCATCCTCCAGAACTCTACAGAAAGTGATCAGGGAACAAAAGCTCCTGAGATCTAGATCTGACATATTACTAGCCCTGCAGATTACTTAGCCTGGACCCTGGCAAGGGCGATGCAATTCTGCCTCGGGCAAAGACAATTGAGAATCACTAAAACAGGTCCCTCCCCCAGAAGGTCAGCAAGAAATCCAGCCAAGACCAAGCTCATTTATCAAGGAGAACAGTGGAATTCCAGAGGAGGAGAAAGCAAAGCGCGGAATTCATGGCTTTCTCCCCATGATTCTTTAGTCTTGCAAAGTTAATTAAATTTTTTTAATTTTATTTTGTTCTTATTCTAATTTTTTAAACTTTTACTCTTTCTTCTTTTAATGTTTTTTAGGTAGTTTATCTTAACAATACCTTTCTTAGAAAAAACTTTTTGAAACTTTATTATTATAGTCATATTTTATCCTTCATTGTATCTAACTTTGTCTTTTGTATATACATAGGGTTTTTTTTTTTTTTTTCTAAAAAATTTTTGGGATACAACTTCTAATAGATCAAAATATACCCTAAATCTAGCACAGGGTTTGTTCTAGTCTCCAGCCTGAGCAAATTCTCTCCACTTTCTTTTTCTTTTCCAAACCAATGTATCAACTCCTTTTTAAGAATTTTTAAAAAAATTTTCATCTTTACAGTCATATTCCATTCCTTCATAGTGTCTGTCTCTCTTTCTCTCTCTCTCTCTATATATATTCTTTTTCTTTCTTTAAAATTTTGGGAGGTAGCTTCTTCTAAGACCAAACTCCCCAAATCAAGTGGATGGCTCTGTTTTATTCACCAGTCTAATATAAATAAATAAATAAATAAATATATATATATATATATATTTTTTTTTTTTTTCATTAAAAAAATTTTTTTAACTTCTTTTTACCCCCTTTTTTCTCCCTATGATTTGGGGTCTCTTCTGATTTGGTTAACACATTTTTCTGGGGTCTTTGCCACCCGTTTAGTATTTTATTCTCTCGTTCATACATTCTTATCTGGATAAAATGACAAGGTGGAAAAACTCACCACAAAAAAAAGAAAAAGAGGCAGTACTGAAGGCCAGGGACCTAATAAATGCAGACATTGGTAATATGTCTGATCTAGAGTTTAGAATGATGATTCTTAAGGTGCTAGCTGGGCTCGAAAAAGGCATGGAAGATATTAGAGAAACCCTGTCTAGAGAAATAAAAGCCCTTTCTGGAGAAATAAATGAACTAAAATCTAACCAAGCTGAAATAAAAAAAGCTATTAATGAGGTACAATTAAAAAATGGAGGCTATTACTGCTAGGATAAATGAGACAGAAGAGAGAATTAGTGATACAGAAGACCAAATGATGGAGAATAAAGCTGAGCAAAAGAGAGACAGCTACTGGACCACGAGGGGAGAATTGGAGAGATAAGTGATACCATAAGACAAAACAATATTAGAATAATTGGGATTTCAGAAGAAGAAGAAAGAGGGGAGGGAGCAGAAGGTATATTGGAGCAAATTATTGTAGAAAATTTCCCTAATATGGCAAAGGGAACAAGCATTAAAATCCAGGAGGCAAACAGAATCCTTCTCAAAATTGATAAGAATAGGTGCACACCCTGTCATCTAATAGTAAAACTTAATAAGTCTTCGTGACAAAGAAAAAAATCCCCTCATGATAAGAAGTCTGTAACATACAATGGTATAAATATTAGATTGGCAGAAGACTTATCCACAGAGACCTGGCAGGCCAGAAAGAACAGGCATGATATATTCAGAGCACTAAATGAGTAAAATATGCAGCCAAGAATACTATATCCAGCTAGATTATCATTGAAAATTGAAGGAAAGATGAAAAGCTTCCAAGACAAATAAAAACTAAAAGAGTTTGTAAACACCAAACCAGCTCTACAGGAAATATTGAAGGGGGTCCTCTAAGCAAAGAGAGAGACTAAAAGTAGTAGACCAGAAAGGAACAGAGACAATATACAGTCACCTTACAGGCAACATAATGGCACTAAATTAATATCTTTCAGTAGTTATCCTGAATGTAAATGGGCTAAATGCCCAATCAAAAGACACAGGGTATCAGAATGGATAAAAAAACAAAACCCATCAATATGCTCCTATAAGAAACTCATTTTAGATTCAAATACACTTCCAGATTTAAAGTGAGGGGGGTGGAAAACAATTTACCATGCTAATGGACATCAAAAGAAAGCTAGGGTGGTAATCCTTATATCAGATAAATTAGATTTTAAGCCAATGACTGACTAGCATAAGAGATGAGTAAGGACACTATAACATACTCAAAGGGTCTGTCCAATAAGAAGATCTAGCAGTTTTAAATACTTATGCCCCTAACATGGGAGCAGTCAACTACATAAACCAATTAATAACAAAATCGAAGAAACACATTGACAATAATACAATAATAGTAGGGGACTTTAACACCCCCCTCACTGAAATGGACAGATCATCCAAGCAAAAGATCAACAAGGAAATAAAGACCTTAAAGGACACCCTGGGCCAGATGGATATTACAGATATATTCAGAACATTCCATTCCAAAGCAACAGAATGCACATTCTTCTCATGCGCATGGAACATTCTCCAGAATAGATCACATCCAGGGTCACAAATCAGGTCTCAGCCAGTAAGAAAAGATTGGGGTCATTCCCTGCATATTTTCAGACCAAAATGCTCTGAAGCTAGAACTTAATCAAAAGAGGAAATTTGGAAAGAACCCAAATACATGGAGGCTAAAGAGAATCCTTCTGAAGAATGAATGGGTCAACCAGGAAATTAAAGAAAAATTAAAAAAATTTGTGGAAACGAATGATAATGAAAACACAATGGTTCAAAATCTGTGGGACACAGCAAGGCAGTCCTGAGAGGAAAATATATAGTGATACAAGCCTTTCTCAAGAAACAAGAAAGGTCTCAAATACACAACCTAACCCTACACCTAAAGGAGCTGGGGAAAGAACAACAAAGAGAGCCTAAGCCTAGCAGAAGAAGAGAAATAATAATGATCAGAGCAGAAATAAATGAAATGGAAACAAACAAACAAAAAATAGAACAAATCAACAAAACTAGGAGCTGGTTCTTTGAAAGAATAAGATTGATAAACCCCTGCCCAGTCTTATCAAAAAGAAAAGAGAAAGGACCTAAGTAAATAAAATCATGAATGAAAGAAAAGAGATCACAACCCAAACCAAAGAAATACAAACAATTATAAGAATATCATGAGCAACTATACGCCAGCAAATTTGACAATCTGGAAGAAATGGATGCATTCCTAGAGACATATAAACAAATGAACCAGGATGAAATGGAAAACCTGAACAGACTCATAACCAGTAAGGAGATTGAAACAATCATCAAAAATCTCCCAACAAACAAGAGCCCAGGGCCAGACGGCTTCCCAGGGGAATTCTACCAAACATTTGAAGAAGAATTAATACCTATTCTCCTGAAACTGTTCCAAAAAATAGAAATGGAAGGAAAACTTCCAAACTCATTTTATGAGGCCAGCATTACCTTGATCCTAAAACCAGACAAAGACCCCATCAAAAAAGAGAATTACAGACCAATATCCTTGATGAACACAGATGTGAAAATTCTCACCAAAATACTAGCCAGTAGGATCCAACAGTACATTAGAAGGATTATTCACCACGACCAAGTGGGATTTATTCCAGGGCTGCAAGGTTGGTTCAACATCTGCAAATCAATCAATGTGATACAACACATTAATAAAGAACAAGAACAATATGATACTCTCAATAGTTGCTGAAAAAGCATTTGACAAAGTATAGCATCATTTCCTGATCAAAACTCTTCAAAGTGAGAGGGTACATACCTCAATATCATCAAAGCCATTTATGAAAAACCCACTGTGAATATCATTCTCAATGGAGGAAAACTGAGGGCTTTTCTGGTAAGGTCAGGAACACGACAGGGATGTCCATTATCACCACTACTATTCAACATCATACTAAAAGTCCTAGCCTCAGCAATCAGACAACAAAAAGAAATTAAAGGCATCCAAATCGGTAAAGAAGTCAAACTATCACTCTTTGCAGATGATATGATACTTTATGTGGAAAACCCAAAAGACTCCACTCCAAATCTGCTAGAACTTGTACAGGAATTTAGTAAAGGGTCAGGACATAAAATCAATGCACAGAAATCAGTTGCATTTTTATACACCAACAAGAAGACAGAAGAAAGACAAATTAAGGAGTCAATCCCATTTACAGTTGCACCTAAAACCATAAGATACCTAGGAATAAACCTAACCAAGGATGCAAAGAATCTGTACTCAGAAAACTATAAAGTACTCATGAAAGAAATGGAGGAAGACATAAAGAAATGGAAAAATGTTCCATGCTCCTGGACTGGAAGAACAGATATTGTGAAAATGTCTATGCTACCTAAAGCAATCTACACATTTAATGTAATCCCTATCAAAATACCATCCATTTTTGTCAAAGAAATGGAACAAATAATCCTAAAATTTATATGGAACCAGAAAAGACCTTGAATAGCGAGAGGAATATTGAAAAAGAAAGCCAAAGTTGGTGGCATCACAATTCTAGACTTCAGGCTCTATTACAAAGCTGTCATCATCAAGACAGTATGGTACTGGCACAAAAACAGACACACAGATCAGTGGAACAGAATAGAGAGCCTGGAAATAGACCCTCAACTCTATGGTCAACTAATCTTTGACAAAGCAGAAAAGAATGTCCAATGGAAAAAAGACAGTCTCTTCATCAAATGGTGTTGGGAAAATTGGATGGCCACACACATAAAAATGAAACTGGACCATTTCCTTACACTATACACAAAAATAGACTCCAAATGGATGAAAGACCTCAATGTGAGAAAGGAATCCATCAAAATCCTTGAGAACACAGGCAGCAACCTCTTCAACCTCAGCTGCAGCAACTTCTTCCTACAAACATCACCAAAGGCAAGGGAGGCAAGGGCAAAAATGAACTATTGGGACTTCATCAAGAGCAAAAGCTTCTGCACGGCAAAGGAAACAGTCATCCAAACCAAAAGACAACTGACAGAATGGGACAAGATATTTGCAAATGACATATAAGATAAATGGCTGGTATCCAAAATCTATAAAGAACTTACCAAACTCAACACCCAAAGAACAAATAAACCAATCAAGAAATGGGCAGAGGACATGAACAGACATTTCTGCAAAGAAGACATCCAGATGGCCAACAGACACATGTAAGTGTTGCGTATCACTTGGCATCAGGGAAACACAAATCAAAACCACAATGAGATACCACCTCACACCAGTCAGAATGGCTAAAATTAACAAGTCAGGAAATGACAGATGCTGGTGAGGATGCAGAGAAGGGGGAACCCTCCTACACTGTTGGTGGGAATGCAATCTGGTACAACCACTCTGGAAAACAGTATGGCCGTTCCTCAAAAAGCTGAAAATAGAGCTACCCTACAACCCAGCAATTGCACTACTGGGTATTTACCCTAAAGATACAAATGTAGTGATCTGAAGGTGCACGTGCACCCGAATGTTTATAGCAGCAATGTCCACAATAGCCATGCTATGGAAAGAACATAGATGTCCATCAACAGATGAATGGATAAAGAAGAGGTGGTATATATATACAATGGAATACTATGCAGCCATCAAAAGAAATGAAATCTTTCCATTTGTGATGATATGGATAGAACTAGAGGGTATTAGGCTGAGCAAAATAAGTTGATCAGAGAAAGAAAATTATATGATCTCCCTGATATGAGGAAATTGAGAAGCAAAATAGGGTGTTTGGGGGATAGGGAAGGAAAAAGTGAAACAAGATGGGATTGGGAGGGAGACAAACCATAAGAGACTCCTAATCTCACAGAACAAACTTGAGGGTTTCTGGGAGAGGGGAGCAAGGAGAGGGTGGTACGGTTATGGACACTGGGGAAGGTATGTGCTATGGTGAGTGCTGTGAAGTGTGTAAACCTGGCGATTCACAGACCTGTACCCCTGGGGCTAATAATATATGTTAATAAAAGAAATTTAAAAATTTGATACATACAATTGTAACCCACCAAAACTTTCCATCTAAAAAACAGACAAAATTTATACTGTATTATATAAACATAGTACTCAACAATGAAAAAAAACAAGTAAGTCAGGGGTTAGGGTGTTGAAGGGACTGAACATCCAAAAGTTGTTAGGATGGAGCTCTTCGCCATTTTAACAAATATATTTGATCTCTATGAAGACGAATTAATGATTTAGTTTACATTTAATATTTTTTGCATATGAAATCTCAGCCTCTCTGGTCTCAAATCTTAGCAGTGAATGCATATATTTTTTAAGAATACACATTTTGTGGTACAAGATGGATCGTGTGCAGGTTTTGGGTGGTAGCTTTCTAGCTTAAATGGGACTGAGCAAAATCTTGAAGATACAATACCTCTTGGGAAGGATTGGCCCAGTTTTTTTCATAATTGTTACCTCATGTACCTCACTAGAGTAGTTTCAACAGTTAACATTAGCAATTAACATTTTTGTCATTCTGTCCCCCTTCCCACATTTCCCCCTTCCCCACCCACTTACCTTCTATTCTTTTGCTGAGCTATGTAAAAATATATCACAGATGTTATGATACTTTTTCTCTGAATATACGTGATACATGTCCTAAAATGTCAAAAAATAGTAATATTACCCTAAGTATATTACCATTATCACACCTTAAGGAATTTAACAGTATCTCAACATCCTCTAATATCCAGTTCATATTCAAACTCCCCCAACTGTTCCATGTAAAGTATGTTTAACAGATTTTTTTTTTTTTGAAAACCAGTATCAGGGCTTACTGATTGTGCGCTCATGTAGAATATTATAGTGGAGAAGATAGGTAAAAAAAAAATAGAGGTTCTACAGTCACTCGTGCATTGTGGCTTGTGTTTAAATCCAGGGCTGACTGATGTCAAGGCTCTTGTTTACTTAATATTGCTTAATAGTGTTATTTAAGATTTTCAGTGATTACAGTAGAGTCGCTAACTATACCTGGAGGTCACATCTTAGTGGGTCATACTTCTAGGGAAGCTTTGGGCAAGAGAATTAGGTGGCCATGATCTCCATTGCTTCAGATAATATAGGGTAGAGATTTAGTCATATAGAAGCAAGACAGGAAGAGGGTTAAAACCAAATTAAAAGTGTTCCTGGGAGGTTCAGTCTATTAAGAATCTGCCTTCAGCTCTGGTCATGATCTCAAGGTCCTGGGGTTGAGTCCCACATAGGGCTCTCTGCTTAATGGGGAGCCTGCTTCTTCTTCTCCCTCTGCCACTCCCTGTTTGTGTGCTCTCTCTCCCTCTCTGTGTCAAACAAATAAAATCTTAAAAACAAAAACAAAAACAGCACAAATGAGAATTCCCAGATAGTGCCTTTTTTTTTTTTTTTAGACCTGAAGATAATTCAAACATTTGTCTTTGGGTATTTTGGGACTTTTTCAGTTCTTTGCCCCATGACGACTCCTTCTTGACCTTGAAAGGCTAATGTGTGTTAGTGCCATATAACTCTGGGGAAGGAAACTTCAGTATTTTTTACCTGGGAGTATAGACCCCTGTTTGTGTCTGACTCACCAATGGCATCCCACTGGATAATTTCAGACTTTTGTCATTTTGTAGTGATAAATTTTTCTGATACCACAGGGTCCTAGTTGCGGTCTACTTCTCCATAATTCGAGAGCTCTATGGAATACTTTCTCAATTTTGAATAGTTAGGCTATTTGCCTAAGTCCTCCCATCTCCTTGGATGTTTTTGTTGTGCTTTTGTTTGTTTAAATGAGATGTGATCTTCTCAGTGATGTAAACTTTGTCCATCATTTGTGCTGAGGCAGTCCTTCGTTATATGCCACAATTCAGAGGTGCGCTGGAGTCTGACATCCATCTTAAAGCAGCTTAAACTGCCCTGGTAAAAACCCTGCTCCTACCTACAGCTTTTCAAAGCATTTAAGTTAATTTCTTCTGGAATTAAGCCTGCTACCAACTCCCAAAGTCATGGCTAAGTGCTCCTCTTCCAGTGATCCAACTCTCCCTACAAGGTCATCTTGATTCCTGAAACTGTCCATGGGAAAAAATGGTATTTTGTTATTTTTACATAAAGGCTGTGAACTTACTAGGGCTCCTTAAGGGACAATGCCTTTCTTATAGGTATGTGATCTTTAACATCCAGATTTTTAAGTTCTAGTGTCCTTCCTATGATTGTATTATTAAGATTCCAAAGTCTCTTGGTCTGAAGAGATGTTTTTGGGGAAAAAGGACTTGGAAATTCTCTCTGCGAATTGAGAACTTTCCTGATCATGAGGGTGACGGTGTGGTAGTTCGCTGTACTTCTGAATATTACAGACTCAAGTGAGAAATTTTTATTAGTAGTTCTCTTGCAAAAATACTTCATTTAGGCTTTCTTAAACCAATATATTAACCTCTCAAGATAATGCAGAAATAAAATCATGTCGTAATTACTAAATAATGGGTATCTAAATTATCTTCATATATTAAAAACAAATGTTAATTGGTATATTAGAGCCCAGTGGCAGTTTTGACTCCTATAGGGGATATATGTCCATATGACTTGGTAATCCCATTGGCCGATGTTAAAAAGAGCTGTTAGCATTCAGATAATTGCAGTGACGAAGGAGTTAACCGAACCGGAAGAGAGGAAGTGAGATGCTGACAGCAGATGGTGTTGTCAAATAGAGGTATAATTGCACTTAAAAAAAATCCCTTCAAAATAGTTTCTCAAGCTTTAGGTAACTTAGATGACATTTAACAGGCTCTGGAAATCACTTAAATGGGTACAGAAATAAAAGAATTACAGAGGAAAATGTCACCATCTGAATTTGTCTTGAGTCTTATTAGGTGGAGACATGTGAAGCTCTTGTTAATACTTAGCAACTATTTACAACCCACAGAATAGAACATGTCATTGTCGCATTGTTTAGGTCATTTTGTGGGGAAGGTCTTTTGTGGCAGTCTAGAGAATGTAATGGATTTAGTGCTCTAAAATGTGAAGTCTGTGGGAAAAGAAAAAGTATAAATTTATCTCAAATTCAAATATAGAAAAACTCACTGGAGCTTTTAGAGAAAGGTAATTAACACAATTGAAAACTACAGGAAAAATAGCCCCTTTTCATTTTACTGTTTGTCACCATTACTGAATATGGCACAGCAAGAATTAAATATAAATTGCTTTTATAACATTTAGAAGCATTGCATGTATTGACGGGAAATCTGAGACTTTTTCTGGGGGGGAGATATAGAATATATGAAGGACTAAGAGACATACTCATAAAAATTTATAGGTAGGACAAAGGTACAATTTCTGAATTCAACTTGTGTTTCACAGGTAAGGATAGTGAAGCCCAAACATGAGCAAGCTAAAACGTTAATCAGGGCTGCTGCACTTATCCAAAATCTAGAAGATTTCAGGGTAAAATATATCTATGTAAACCGTGTAAGCCAAGACCAGTGTGAAAATCCTAGGGAGGCAGGAGATGGTACTGACTGAGGGGATGGGTTTGGGTTCAAGTCCTGACTCTATTCTTTATTAACTGAAATGAATATATTGTCTAACTTTGGTCAAATGTATGGTTGTTACCAGGGCCCAAGAGCTTCCTTGCAATGGTAGATTGTCAAATGTGCATGGTTTTATGTCCAAGCTCTTGGAACCATATTTTTTGTTCTCTAAATGTGACTTGCCACAGGTTCCACATAACATTTTAACTTGACACAAACAATTTTTTTTTAAACTCATGATTTCTTAGATCATAAGTAGCAAGGATTCTTATTTTCGAGTCTGAACTAAAGTGATTTTTCTGCTTTTAGGACAGTGGTTCCCAAACTGTGACCTCTGGGCCAGCAGTATCAATGTCACATGAAAAGAAATAAAAAATGCAAATTATTAAGCCCACAATCTAGACCTACTGAATCATAAAATCTAGGCAGGTAAAATCTGTTCATACCAGAAATCTGTTTAAACAAACTTTTCAGGTGATTCTGATGTGGGTCAATGTTTGAAAATCCCTTGTCTAGAGCACACTCAAGTTGTCGGCTTTTTGTATAATCTGATAAATAAGCCAGAGAAACATGTTCAGGTGTGGTGTTTTGGTACCACAATCTAAAAAGGTGTACTTAAGTTGTAGAGTGTGGCATAGGAGCTACCAGTCCTTCTCTCCAGAGTGTATCTCTTGACATTGGCCAGATTATTTCCCCAGAGACTGCTAGAATGTCAGGCCCCTGTATTTTCATAGGATCGTCTCCTGCCTGTTGACAGGTATGTATTGTATCAAGGCACTGAAGGGACTGTTAATTCCTATTTATATAGCATCTCTCCATATGAAATTGTTACCTTATTGGCCAACCATGATGTCCTTTGGAAATGGTAAGATAATCAAGACCTTACAAACTACACAGTAGCACAGAACCAGATAGAAGACCTAATCCTTCAAGATGGTGAAAGGTGGGACACCTTCTGTCTTTTCCCTGAAAAATCACTGGTGATTACTTCTCAGGTCCTGTCACTTGTTAACGTTACTCAGCCTTTCTTACCTCTGGAAGGTAAATGATGGTACTTGGCCTTGGTCACAGAGACATTTCGGTTTAGCATTTCTTTGGAAACAAGCCAACATGAATGACTTTTCTCAGCATCCATGGCATGTAGAAATAATAATTTCATGTAATTTTCAAAATCTTGATGACCTTTAAGATTTCTTTTTTTATTTAAAGATTTTTATTTTAGAGAAAGACAGTGTGAGTTAGGGGTAGGGGCCGAGTGAAAGAGGAAGAAAGAGAATCTCAAACTCCACAAATGTGTAGAACTCCCCCAGTGTGGGACTCGATTCTACAAGCCTGAGATCATGACCTGAACTGAAATGAAGAGTCGGGTAGGCACTCATCCGGCAGAGGCACCCAGGTGCCCCATAAAGTGTTTTTCAATACATTGTTGGAATAAACGGTCTTCTCGGCCCTTTTAGGGAATATAAGAGAAGGATGGGTTCCTTTCACAGGATTAAATCATTCCTGTCTCTGAAATCTGCTTTCTTTTTGTGTATTGTATATTAAGGAATTTATGGTATCTCAACTTCTTTAATCTTCGATCACTTTTGACTCTAGGTTTTGGTTAACCAACTAAGCAAATGATTAGAACTGCTGCCAGTTGTTAATGCCAACACATTGTGTTCAGCATCTGATAACTACACCAATATTGAAGCATTCACCCCAATTTCAAGTCAACTTTCCACTCCTTTGTCTGGTATCATCAGAATCCATTTTCCTACATGTTCTCTAAGTTCTTAAATTATCACTATTCCGCAAGTTTCTTTCTGTGACTAAACCTTTTTACTCCAGGGTCTGATTTTTGTCTTATACTCGTGTTTTCCTAATTAAGGGCATAGAGCTATTATAGGGCATTTGGGAGAACATGGTGAAAATTGCATCTCTTTTGTAAGATAGATGCCACAACCTGGGTCATTATAGGGTCTTCAGGCAGGAAAGAAGTCACTTAAATGGCAAGGGGGGAAAAAAGTCCCCTGCCAGGGGAGGCATGGTAGATGGGGAGTGCTACGCTTTTGTGTGGGTCATCTACCTCCACTCATTTTCCCTCATTATAATTCTTAAGATTCCATTTTTTCCTGTTAATATTTTAACTTCCCTAAAAAGACCTGGCAAGATCATCTGGCACATTTCAGCAACCTACAGGGTCAAACACAGTTAGATTTTTCAACTGTCTTAACCCTGAGGCTGTAAGAGGTAAGAGATTATTTTAGTATGACCACAGAGAGTTCCTGATTTTCTTTATTGCCTGTTCCTTGAACCAAGAACTTAGTATTTTGAGCTTGTCAAATTACCTTTGCAAGTTGCCTGATACTGTTAGAAGCATATTCTCTAATTCTGTAGTTCTTGAATTTTGCAAGCTCTTAGTTAAAAAAAAAAAAAAATAGAAGCCATGTGGTTCTCTCAAGCCTGGGCTTTAGTGAGTGCATCACTCTAAGTGACCATAGGAGATTATTTCTCTCTTTACACTGCATGCCATAGACCACCAAGCTTATGAATCCTTTCGCTAAGGCCCTGTTCCCTATTTCCCCTTTTCCCCTGAGACCTTTTTTTTTAAACTTCTTTTTTTAAATGCAAACACCATAAATCAGTATAAGCTAACTTAAGTCCAAAAAAAAATTAACTAAAATAGAGTGGATGAACCATAAAATCTCTAGAAAGTCCAAGGAACCAGGGTAAGCTGCCAGTTTTGTGTGATATCAAAATTGTATTATTTTTGATATTTATATTCCATGTGATCTTTGTTTGATCTCTTGATATTCCACATGATCCACTGGCATAGAACCACTGTCACTGCAGTTTTGGGAAAGTGGTTCTTGCTGTCACTGTACCCTTGCAAGCATCACTTTGTTTTTTTTGTCACCAGCTTCCTATCAAAGCTTGACATGGGTACATATGATTCATAAGCCTGGTTTACCTGCCTATGCTGTAACTGGGGAGCAGAGAAAATGAATATTTAGCATTTTCACCTTTCAAAGTAAGAAGTAGTCTCAGAGATTTGTTCAGAAATATGATGAGGTAATATTTGATAAAGCATTTACGCAGTGCCTGAACATATAACCAACTCTTGAAAGTGTTAAAATATAAACTATGAGTGACAATTCTGTGAAAAACAGGTAACAGACCAGGATGCTAATTGTATAAAGGCTTTCAATATGGCTGCCTTATATTTTGGGAGCTGAAGATTGTCACCTTTGGTTCTTGAAAGCTAAGTTTGCTGCATTTCATGACACTGTACTATTTATTCATTTAAATATGTGTTTGTTGTTTCCTGTATATTTCTCCTTTAGACTATCATGAGGGATTATGGGAAAAAAGGAACAGGAGGATACTCACTACTTGCCTTCTGACTGCGTATAATCTTAAAAGCAGACGTTTAATCAACATTTATTAAGTATACATTATGTACTCTTGGGAAGTTGTACACGTTTACTTCTTTCAATAGCTCTAACTACAGTGCTGTTATCTTTGGTAGTAAATGTAGCCTTAGAGGGTTTAAGTAACTTGTCCAAGGTCATGCAAGTAGGAGAAGGAAAAGTCCAATTCATTCCAAGCCTGGGTCATGATTTGAGGAAGAGACCAATCTCAAGAGCAAGAAGGGTCAGGGCAGAAGAAATAATGCAGAATGACAATTTGGCCTCCTATCAAAAGATCCCAACTCTAGCAATGTTGTGGATATTGGCAGAAAACTGAGTAGATTTTTTTTAATTTTATTTTTTCAGTGTTCCAAGATTCATTGTTTATGCACCACACCCAATGCTCCATGTAATACATGCCCTCCTTAATACCCACCATCATGCTCACCTAACCTCCCACCCCCCTCCCCTTCAAAACCCTCAGTTTGTTTCTCAGAGTCCACAGTCTCTCATGCTTTGTTTCCCCCTCCCATTTCTCCCAATTCACTTTTCCTTTCCTTCTCCTAACGTCCTCCATGTTATTCCTTATGCTCCACAAGTAAGTGAAACCATATGATGATTGATGCTTTCTGCTTGACTTATTTCACTCAGCATAATCTCCTCCAGTCCCGTCCATGTTGATATAAAAGTTGGGTATTCATCCTTTCTGATGGAAGCATAGTATTCCATTGTATATTTGGACCATATCTTCTTTATCCAATAATCTGTTGAAGGGTATCTTGGCTCTTTCCACAGTTTGGTGACTGTGGCCATTGCTGCTATGAACCTTGGGGTACAGAACCTTCTTTTCACTACATCTGTATCTTTGGGGTAAATACCCAGTAGTTCAATTGCAGGGTCATAAGGTAGCTCTATTTTTAATTTCTTAAGGAATCTCCACACTGTTTTCCAAAGTGGCTGCACCAACTTGCATTGGTGGGAATGCTGATAGTATAAGAGCATTCCCCTTTCTCCACATCCTTTCCAACACTTGTTGTTTCTTGTCTTGTTAATTTTGGCCATTCTAACTGGTGTAAGGTGCTATCTCAATGTGGTTTTGATTTGAATCTCTCTGATGGCTAATGATGAACATTTTTTCATGGATCTGTTTGCCATTTGTATGTCTTCTTTGGAGAAGTGTCTGGTCATGCCCTCTGCCCATTTTTTGACATGATTATCTGTTTTTTGGGTGTTGAGTTTGAAGAGTTCTTTATAGATCTTGGATGGATATCAGCCCTTTGTCTGTAGTGTCATTTGCAAATATTATCTCCTATTCTGTAGGAATTCTGTTCTATTCCTCTTTGTTTTGTTGACTGTTTCCTCTTTTTAAATGAGCTGGCTGCAGAATCCTGTCTTTACATTACATGGACCTTCCCAACACACAACAGCTCATAATAATTAATCATCCCATTGACTGTTTCTAGACTTAAATTACCTAGTGGGTTTTTTGGTTGGTCTGGTTTATGTTGACTGCCTCAGGGCTCAAGGATTGAGCCTGTATGTGACTGACAGCCCGGTGACCTTTGGGATTTGACCTAAAAGAGCCAGGGACTGGTAGAGGGGAAGCTTCTCTCATTAAAGAAACACAGGTGCTCTGGTGAGGGGTAAACAATTGTATTAGATTGATTGGTGTAATTTGTGGGCTCAGCATTGTGGGGTGGCTATGATGATGGTGGTGATGGTCCCTGTTATGTTGGTGGTCATGAAAGGGGCACGAGTGGCATCTGCAAAGTATGTTTGAGAGGTCTTACCCAGCATAATAACTTTGCTCTTATAAAATCTCTAGAGAAAATTTACTTAAGTAATGGCACCAGAGTGATTCAGCATTTACTAGGTAAAAATATCTCTTCTCTGTGGAGTTCAGAGCTATGGTTATGAAGCTACACTTCCTCCTGGGATAGTTGTGAATGAAAAAAATTCTGTCCATGATAAATCAACTGCTTGAGAAGTCCTTGCATTTTGTCAGGCAATCTGTTTTTTTTTTTTTTTTTTAGATTTAAAAATTTTTTTAAATTATTTATTTGACAGAGAGAGAGAGAGATCACAAGTAGGTTTAGCAGCAGGCAGAGAGAGAGGGGGAAGCAGGCTCCCTGCTGAGCAGAGAGCCCGATGCAGGGCTCGATCCCAGGACCCTGGGATCATGACCTGAACCAAAGGCAGAGACTTAACCTGATGAGCCACCCAGGCGCCTCAGCCAATCTGTATTTTGTAAACAGACTTTTGTACCCTATAGGAGACCATAAAACTCTTTATTGTATTTATTCCCCAATGTTACCTACATGCATATATCACATATATATTTATATTTACACATGCATGCATATATACCATATTCATTGATATATTCACATTTAGCCATAAAACTTGAGCCTAGGTTCTAGATCCTTGTTCTTGGGTGCAACTGAATCTGTGTTTTAGTTGGCATGTGAAACATTGTATAGTATTTAGTGCAGTGTATGTAAAAGGCATCATTATTTTATGCCTATATGACAGGCATATGGAATTCTAAATAGAACTAGCTTCCAGTTCTGGAACTCTAACGGCACAGTGCTATTGTCTGTTTTGAGATTGGAAGGAAATTAGGGAACATTGTGGTTTGTAGTTGAGAGATCTTGGCTTAAATCTTAGGTCTCTTGTTTTCTAGTTGTGTAACCTTGATTACAAAATGCAACGACTTGGCCTGGTCTCTTCCACAGAAAGATGGGGTTAATACTTCTTCCTCCTGAAGGTTGTTGAGAAGACTCAGTGATTATAGATATTGCCTGGCATGATATATCATTGCCTGGCATATGACAAATATAAAGTGTCTGAACTGGAAGGAATCTTAGAGTTAATAATATAGACCAACTTTCTCATTCTGCAGAGTAAGTCTGAGACCCAAAGGGATGAAACAGTGATAAAGTTGGAAATGGACTCCAAGTAACAGGATTCATGTGAAATACCAAGGAAAAGCATTCAGTGTTCTATTGTTAGGAAGCAGATGAATCATGCGATAGTGCAAAATGGAAGGTATTTCCCTTGATATTTCCAAAGTTGGGAAAAAATTCAGTAGTATCAGCAAAGCTTCCCAAATCAGGCATCCTATTTTGAATTTTAAAGTACATATTTACTACTTGATATCTGAGTTGTTTCTAGAATTTCCAGTTAGTGATTAGGTTAGAAATTTTAGAAAACCAGAGTTGGCTTAAAAAAAAAAAAAACAAAACCCACAACTATTTATTGAGGTATAATTTACATAGCATAAAATAAAATTCATCTCTTTTGAGTGTACAATTTAATTTTTTAAAAGGATTTTATTTATTTGAGGGAAAGAGCATGAGCAGAGGTGGGGGGCACCAGGAGGGGGAGAGAGAGAATCAGACTCTCCCTGCTGAGGAGGGAACCCGATGCGGAGCTTAATCCTAGGGCCCTGAGATCATGACATGGGCCAAAGGCAGTCACCTCATGACTGAGTCATCCAGGTGCCCCACAATTTGATTATTTTTAGTAAATATATTAAGTTGTGCTAGTATCACCACCAGTCAGTTTTAGAACACTTTGATTAACTCATGCACATCCCTTGTACCTGTTTATGGCTTATGCCTCTCTCCCTGAGCCCCAGGCAACCACTAATCTACTTTCTGTCTCTGTAGATTTGCTTTTCTGGACACTTTGTATAAATGAATTTATATACTATGTGACCTTCTGTGTCCAGCGTCTTTGATTCAGCATAATATTTTCGAAGTTGTCCATGGTGTAGCATCATGTACCATATCTGCTTCTCTTTATTACTGAATCTACGTTGACTTTCAATATAGGTTCTACTGATATAGCAGGGAACCCAGAGGAGGCCAGAAATGGTTTCAGTCTCTCTAAATTTGTCATCTGATAAGCCCGATTCTACAGAGTTGCCCAAAGAGCAGCTTCCCACAGGGAATTCACCAAGGTTAAGTCCTCTGGCCCTCTTCCCAGGCTGCAGGGAG
This sequence comes from Mellivora capensis, assembly GCA_004024625.1. NCBI lineage: Eukaryota > Metazoa > Chordata > Mammalia > Carnivora > Mustelidae > Mellivora > Mellivora capensis. The sequence goes on along the minus strand of PISX010017773.1, from coordinate 7,035 downwards.
GAGATGTTTACATCCTTATTTCTGATGATTATGCCACTAAATGGTTGGAAAATTGCCCAAGTAGGAGGCAGCAACTCAGATTCCAGCAGGTTAATAACAGCCTTGAAGTACACATTAGTGAGGGGACAGTGATGCACCTGCCACCAAACTTGGGGGTTTGGGGAAAGGCGTGACTCTTCATGAGAAGGCCAAGGAATGGGTTGTGGAAGTGCCACAGCTGGGGGCGACCCTGGCAGGGGGCAGGTGTGTTTTCCAGCTTTTCTGGTTGTGAGAACAAAGTAGTTAGTGGGTAGTGGTTCAGTACACAAGGTTTGAAAGTCAGAATTGGGTTGACCATGTGAGTTAGGGCAGACGGTGAAGTGTCTTGGAGCCTTTGTTTGCTCATGTATTACGGGAATATAGTCCAGATCTCAGAGCTGTGCAAATAAGATGATGCAGATGAATGCTTAGTGGGATTCTAGCACCCAGAAAATACTCAGAAGACAGTAGCTCTTAATTTTTAACTCCTTGTCACTAGAGAGTCTAATCTAATCTAGTCTTTTATTGTCTCCCTAAGTGTCTTTAAACTAAAATTATCTGAGATTAATAAAATACTGTGTTTCTAAATAGAAAAAAAAAGTCAGGGGATTAACAGAAACCTTTACCTTAGAACAAATGTACAAGTTTGCTTTCTTCCTTTCCTTGCCCCCACTCTTCTTACCTTTCTCTCCCTTCTTTCCTCATGTTATAACTTAAAATCCTAAAACAAATCCAAGTCCAACAGCTACTATTTACAGTGTCCATTTTAAAGTGTTTTTTTTTTTTAAATAACTTTACTGCATTCATCCTCACAGCAGTTTTGGGGAAAGCTCTCGTTATTATCTCCATTTTAGTGTTGGAGGTAATATGACCTGCCCCAAGCCACACTTTTCTTAAGTGATGGATCCCATCATTAGATACTGAGAATGAGATACTGTATTGGTTTTCGAGGGATACTGTAACAAATTACATTGAGGTAGGTGGCTTAAAACAACAGGTTTATTCCTTTCACATTTCTTGGAGGCCACCCCATCAGGGTGTTGGCAGGGATGATGCCTCTCTCCTAGAGGTTCTGAGGAAGAATTTGTTCATAGTTGCTGGCAATCTTTGGTGTTCCTTGGCTTGTGGCTGCCTCCCTCTGGTCTCTGTCTCTGGCTTTATATGGTGTTTGTCTCTGTGTGTGTCTTCTGTGTTTCCGTGTCTGAATTTTCCACTCTTTTCTCTTATAAAAACACCAGTGATTTGATTTAGGGTCCACCATAATCCAGCATGACCTCGTCTTAACTAATTATATTTGCAAAGATTTTATTTCCAAATAAGGACACGTTTTGAAGTTCTGTGTGGACATGATTTTGCAGGGGAAGGTATTAATCTACAAATCTGGAAACAATCCTAAGTGGAACAGGAGACACAGGCATTCAAATAATTATTATTAATGCAGAATTTAATAAGTATGTTAGAGAATGAGAACGGCAAGGAAGAGTATTCAGGGCAGAGGCCACTGCCTCTGCTTACGTTTTTACTAAAAGATTAGAAAATAGTAGAACCACTGTGCATTTCAGAAGTTGTCAGTGACTTGGCTTTTAAACCCTTGAGAGATCACCTTCTTTGATTTTGTTCATTTACTTATAAGCCGAGTGGACTCAGGAAGAAAGGAGATCAAGCAGGGTGAGTTGGAGAGGAGGAGGAGAAGTGAGGGAGGAATGGATAAGGGAGGGTTGGATAGAACAGACTGTCCCCTGGAGATGCTAGGGTTTGTACTTGGCCTCCTTGAAAGAGAACACAATTTGACTGGTTGAAATTGAACTCTGAAAACAAAGTGGTGACACCTTTCTGACGGAGCAAAAGGGATACAGTAAAGGCCCCAATGAGAATCTTCTAGAAAGGTAAAACTCAAAAAAAAAAAAAAAAGTCACCAAAAGGGTGTTTGAAACTAAAAGACCAAGAATAACTACAGCATCTTAAAGGACTGTGTGACAGTAAAAGTTAAAAGAGCAAAGAGGCTGAGTTCATGGATGTGGAAGTGGGGAGTCAGATTCCTGCTCCACAGTTGGGCCAGAGACTCTGGGAATGAGGTGGATGGATACATGCAGCTTAATGGAGGGATGTAGCACTGGCTCAATACTTCAGACCTGGGAGAAGAGCACCGAAGATTCAGTAGATCCAAGGAAGTTGAGAAAGCAGGGACTGTGTCTGCCAGGGTCATTGCTATATCCTCAGGGCCAGATAGTATCAGGATTGAGAGCTTAGAGAAGGTTTTTAAGCATAGGGGTTAAAGGGTAATTCAGGGGTTCCAGTGCAGTCTTGGGGACAGGAAAAGGCAGAGTTGGTTAGTGGGCACATGGGCCTCCACTACGGGTGGATTTAAAGATGCTGCTCCTCTGGACCTAAATTCCTAAGTAGCATGCTCCAATCTGTCTGGTGTGCTCTGAATAGGGGCTGGTCTGGAGTCCAAGGCCAAATTCTGGAACTGGCTCCATTTGACTTGTTCTTACCCTATACCCCTGTCTGTGTTGATACTCTCAGATATCAACTCTGTTCCCCTATTTCCATGACTACATATTTCACCTTTGGATTAGACTAAGTGTTTCCTTCCCAACAGGAGCTTTGTCTCCCTCTACTGTGTCCCAGCCATGTATACATAAAGTCTTGAACTCACAGGGGGCACCACACCTGGGCAGTGTATTTATTTGGCTATCTCTGAACTCAGGAGGGTGACTCTGATAAGGGTTGGAGAATAGTGGGAGCCTGTTCTTTTTTTTTTTTTTTTTTAAATTTCTTTTCAGCGTAACAGAATTCATAGTTTTTGCACCACACCCAGTGCTCCATGCAATGCGTCCCCTCCATAATACCCACCACCTGGCTCCCCCAACCTTCCACCCCCCGCCCCTTCAAAACCCTCAGGTTGTTTTTCAGAGTCCATAGTCTCTCATCGTTCACCTCCCCTTCCAATTTCCCTCCACTCCCTTCTCCTCTCCATCTCCCCATGCCCTCTGTGTTATTTGTTATAGTGGGAGCCTGTTCGTAATGAGGAAGAGGAAGCTATTGAGTTTCGGAGAAATTTTAACACAGTATTGATTAATGGGGGTTTCTGTTCACTATCTCTTTCATATTGAAATAATGAGAGATCAACATTCCCTAAAATGTAATCCTTGAAAGCACCATAGGTCTGAAGTTTTTTGTTGTTTTTTTTTTTTAAGATTTTATTTATTTATTTGACAGAGATCACAAGTAGGCAAGAGGCAGGCAGAGAAGGTCTGGAGTTTTATGAAAAATATGAGTGTTACATTGCAGTTCGTTTGTTCATTCAATCATCTTTTCTTCAATATCTACCACATACAGTGTGCTCGGCTCCACACAGACGGAGAGAAGAGACAGTTGCTACTCTGTCTCCCCCACAGAATTTAATACATTGTGGGGGCTCATGAACTCCATACACTTAAATGAAATAGAAGGGTGGGGGGAGGAATGAGTGACAGAGAGGTCATACCAAGTGGGGGAATCCAAAGCTGAGCCTGAATCCAACAGCATTATGCCCTTCCTAGCCAGCTGACTTACAGGGTGGATGAGGCAGGGAAGCCGATTCTGTTGTCTAGAATTCTAGATCAAAGCCTGCCTTCTGCCTGGCCTAGCCGTGCTGCTGACAGGACTTGCCTGCCTGCGCCGACAGACAGCTACTCTTCAAACTTGCCGGGGTGATTGGCAGCATCGTGTAGTTGGCTATCCTGTAATTAATCCTGCTGACAGCCCCCTAAGTCATTCTCCTGGCAAGTGGCTTCTGCAGCAACAGCTCAGCAGGCTATCCCCCTGCTCCACTCCCTTTCAGCTCAGGAGGTCCCATTTATAAGCCGAGAAATCCCTGGAGAAGATTTCTTCCATCCCAAAGCGAGGAGGGATAAGGGCCTTGTGCAGATAGTCAATCACTGAAACCACAAAACAAGAGGGGAAGAGACTTGTTAACCTACACAGTTTGTCCCCTGGGGCCCAGCCAGGGTATTTCCTTCTGCACATTTGTCTGCTGTCTGCTTGCTGAGCCTCAAGACTTTAAACCCCAGAGCTCTTCCTGTCTCCAACATTTCCTCCTGCCCATTTACTTTGTCCTTTGGCTCTCATGGCATTTAATTCATTGCTACAGTACATGCTGGATATCCATTGGCTCAGCACTTAGGAAGGTGAACCAGGATACAGTGCTTGGTCTCAGATGGTTCACATTACTTAGCATGAAGCAGATATTTATTTCTCTTTCCTTCTGGTACTATTGGCAGATACTTGGAAGATCAGGAAAATTGCTGCCACTAACCAGCCCCCAATACCCAAACTCCACCACTCACACATAGATGTTTATTGTATTATTTGTATATGCCTTATCTTTAATAAACTGTAAATATGATGTAATAAAAATGGCTTTGGGAGTCAGGAATTTCATGTTAAGCCATAGACTAGGTATGTCAGCTGTGTGATCTTGACCTCTTTGATCTTTATGTCCCTTAAGTATAAAATGACAAGGCTCTTTTGAGAATGAAGCTAAAATACACAGTGCAGGGGGGGAAGACAGTGCTCAGGAGCTGTCCATTCCCCATTATTTCCTCTCTGTCCTAGAGAGAGGGATGACCTTTTGTCCATTTCATTTCCCTTCCAGTGCCTTCATCTGAGCCTTACGCATGAAAGGCACAAAGTAAAAAGTCCTTGCTGATGAAAGCAAGTGAGTAAATTGAATGAATGAATGAATGGAAGTCTATCTCTTTCTCAGAGGTAGGACCAAAGGAGGAGTCAGTCTTGGGAGGATGGGCAGAAGGCAGAGCTAGTGGAGGGCTTTTTACCATTGAGTCTTGAAAAGAATGGAGTGCATGTAAGCTTGAAAGGCAAGGAACCAGGAGAAAGATGGAGATGTGGAATAGGGAGTTAGTGCTGCCCCTCTGGCTAGAAGAGAACCATTTGAAGAACCTTCTGGGACAAGATCCATTGAATAGTGAGGTAGGGAGTTGGTGTGACCTTGGGCCCTTGTCTAAGGTCCAGCTCTTTTTGGATACTTAGTAGATGTCTAGCGCTTTCTATCCTTGCTCACAGCAATCCCTTCTTACAGTCTAGTGAAAAGGGGCACCTGCCCAGGGCCCTGCCCTTGACAGTTCCACAAGTAACCACAGCATTTTTTTTTAATGTAAAGATACTTCATTACCTCTGTCATTCAAGATCCTGCACGACCGATAATTTCAAACATCTGTTCTCTAATGATCACTGTTCAGGCCCCAGGGGAAAAATTTCTCCACATCTTTGCACTGTATCTTCAAAACAAAGTGACTACAAAGGAGTATTTGAAGGCTTATTGGTCGTGATGCAGTTGGTGTCCTAGATTCTGTCTTAGCAGGCAGGCAGGATTTGAGCAATGGTACTTTGATAAGAGAAAAGACAAATTAATTTGTCAAGTTTTTCTTCTCAAACAGCATGAATGCAATAAATTCTTGCATAATGAACCATCATTTCCCAGAAGAGCCATGTATCCATTTCCTTCTCTTCATGTTGTAATCTGTATATCTAGAAGTACTCAAGGATTACACAGTATCCTTTGCAGTTACACATGAAAAAGGAACACTTTACAATATTGGACCATTTATATTTTAAAGTTATTTTAGAGTATACTTAGATATAATGTGCATGAAGAATGATACTGATTCTTTACTCCATGGGCTTAGATATGGCTTTAAGTGAAGGTGAAAATCATGACAAGTCACAGTAAGTTTTAAAAAATATACTATTTTTACCATGACTTGATCCCTGTGAACCAGACAATACTTACACATGGTAGGTATGATTCAGCATTTCTGAATCTAACTGTTGCTTTAAAATTGGCAATTCCAGTTACCAGGTACAAGGGCAGAATTAGTACTTGCATGACCCTGAGACTAAATGCCTCCTTATATTTTTTATCCTCGTTGTTTTATTTGCCTCACCTTAGTCCTAGCCCTGCCTTAAAGGAATAGCTACTAAAGAGTTCCTGTTTTGTGAGCCATGCAGTCCCATCACAACTATTCACCATGCTAGTGTAGCATGAAAACACCCATAGACAGTTTATAAATGAATGGTTTTGGCTGTGTTCCATACAATTTTACTCACAGAAGCAGGCTTCTGACTTGGTCCGTGGGTCATAATCCTCACTTCTATTTCATGTCACCCACCCTTAGTCACTGTTTGCTTCCTCAAATATTTTCCTGAAACCCAGATAGATGGAGCTGTGTTCATCTTGAATATTGCTTGTTGCTGTGCCAGAGGAAAGGAATGGGCTTTTTACTGGGCTTAACAATTAAGTGCTCAGAGCCAGAAGGGGCACATTATTTCAGCTCCCAATTTATTAGCTGGAATTAATTAGTCCTAGGTCCCTATCCCACCATAGAGGCCATCAGAGCTATGGTAAGGTTCATATTGGGTGTCAAGAGAGTACAGAGGAGGAAGAGATAAAATCTACTTAGTGAATTAAAGGAAGGATTCGTGCAAATTACATTTGTTTTGGGCTTCCAAGCATAGGTGTATTTTATAAAGCTACTTGGATGTTATATAAGCCATAAAATTTTTTTGGTATATGTGTTTCAATTAGAATTAGTATGGTATACACACCACAATGGCTCTAATATACATGTATTATATATGTGTGTATATATTCCCTTTTTTAAATTTTTTATAAACAGATAAAGTATTTTTATTCCCAAGGGTACATGTCTGTGAATGGCCAGGTTTACACACTTCACAGCACTAACCATAGCACATACCCTCCCCAATGTCCATTACCCTACCCCCCTTTCCCGACCCCTCTCCCCCCAGCAACCCTCAGTTTGTTTTGTGAGATTAAGAGTCACTTATGGTTTGTCTCCCTCCCAATCCCATCTTGTTTCGTTTCTTCTTTTCCTACCCCCACCAATCCCCCATGTTGCATCTCCACTTCTCATATCAGGGAGATCATATGATAGTTGTCTTTCTCTATCACTTACTTACTTCACTAAGCATGATACCCTCTAGTCCATCCAC
>PISX010017772.1:0-42437 GCA_004024625.1 Mellivora capensis | reverse complement strand
TAAGTGACTCTTAATCTCACAAAACAAACTGAGGGTTGCTGGGGGGAGGGGGTCGGGAAAGGTGGGTGGGGTAATGGACATTGGGGAGGGTATGTGCTATGGTTAGTGCTGTGAAGTGTGTAAACCTGGCGATTCACAGACATGTACCCCTGGGGATAAAAAATTGTTTATAAAAAAATAAAAATTAAAAAAAAAAGAATAGTTTGCAAATAATTTGGAAAAGTAATAATTTATTTTTGTTTGTGCTATTTAAAGCATACTCTTTTTCCTCAAGAATAAGATAATAAAATAATACTAGTCATATTATTTTTGAAATCACGTGATTTTGTTTTTCCTGATCCTATTCTTGAGTATATGCTATTGAATTCCCAGAGTGGCTACTGCCATTTTAGTCCTTGCAAAATAACTGTTTACTTAGAACATTCTTTCTGATTTGCTGAGTGGTTTCCTTAGTTTAATTGATGTGCTGATGAGAAAAACAGGTTGAGGCAATGGTGTTGGTCCTGAGATTTCTTTGGACTCTTCTCTTCAGGACAGTGTTGGGGCTTTGTCAACCTACTCATTAAAATAAAACCTTCATGAGCCAACATGCTTGAGTAAGGCTCAACAGAGAATCCCAGCTTACTGGCCCATAGGTATTGGGAGCTGTCATTAGCACTACTGTTATCATCGATGGTTGGGAGTAAAAAACAGACAAACAAAAAAATTTTCATGACATGAATAAGGTGAAAAAAAAGATAAGCTTTTCTCCTTATGTGTATTTTTTTTAAGATTTTATTTATTTATTTGACAGACAGAGATCACAAGTAGGCAGAGAGGCAGGCAGAGAGAGGGGGAAGCAGGCTCCCCGCTGAGCAGAAAGCCTGATGCAGGGCTTGATCCCAGGATCAATGGGATCAATGGGATCATGACCTGAGCCGAAGGCAGAGGCTTTAACCCGCTGAGCCCCCAGGCACCCCTCCTTATGTGTATTTGTAACACAACTTTAATTTGAATATATTGTAGCTTGTTTTGATGTATTATATTTATTTATAATTGTTCAAGTCATGGTTATGATCTACCTTCTTTTATTTCCTTCTAGATGATGGAAAGAGATGTGCCACTTATTTTAAAACATGCTAATAATAATAGTTATAATTTTCTTTACCAAACATCAAAGGAAGTTTTTTCTTTTCCCAGTAAAATAGAACACACAAACAGAAAAAAGGAAATATATAGACATATTTGCATTTTTATAATATGGATGATTATAAAGCAAACACCATAAAACTACCACCAAACTGAATGTGGTTGTTAGTTCTTCAGAAGCTTCCTTTGTAAAGACTACCTGATTTTATGACATTATCTCCTTGCTATCTTTAATAGTTTTGGGGTTTTGCACATTGATGCCCAAAAAGATATAATTTGGTTTGGTGATCCATTAAAAAAAATCATTCCCAGAGGGGCATCTGTGTGGCTCAGTCGGCTGGGCATCTGTCTTCAGCTCAGGTCATGATGTGGGGAGTTGGGGGTCCTGGCTTTGGGTCCTGGATCAATCTGGCTCCCTGCTCAGCAAGGAGTCTGCTTCTTCCTCTGCCCATCCCTCCACCCTCTCTCATGCTTGAGTGCATGCACTCTTTCACAAATAAATGAATAAAATCTTAAAAAAAAAAGAAAGAAAGAAAGAAAGAAAGAAAGAAATGAAAGACTGCCTTAAAAAAAAAAATCAATCCCAGGCTGTTTTGATTTAGTGAGTGGCCATCTCCTTCATCATGCCAGACATGGAGGCAGGCTTGCCTTGACATTGTCCCCTCCGCCCCCCACCTGCTTGCTGGGGAACCTTATCTGATTTCAATAATCCCTGGTACCTTTAGTGCAGAGAATTATACCTTATACAAGGGTTTTGTGAATATCAAATATGACAGCATGAGGAAGCAATTAGCAATCCACTGACGATGTGTGCAGTCCCCAGTGACAGAATTTAAGAGGGTCACTGGCCATGATGAGTGTAAGTCCAGAGACAAATGACCAGGATAATTGACATCCAGAGTGAAGGGGGGGGAAGTGAACTGGGAAGCTGTTAGATTCCCATATCTGAAAAGGTATCATGGCAGAGGGCCTACTTGATGTTTTATTATTTTTTTAATTTTTAAATTTTAATTCCAGTATAGTTCCCATAGGGTGTCATATTAGTTTTAGGTGTACAATACAGGGATTCAACAATTCTACACACTGCTCAGTGCTCATCATGATGAGGGCATGGCTTCATGTTGATTTAGATAGAACCAGAAGCAGCAGTTCACGTTTTCTAGGCAGCTGATTGTAGATCAGTGCCAGATTTCAACTTTCTGAGCAATTACAACCATTGCAAAACAGAATGATGAGAGCATGTGTTTTGAAGTCAGGTAGACTCGGATTTCAAACTTGTTTCTAGACCTTGCTGGCTGCGTACATCTGGGCAGGTCCTGGGCAAGTATGACTCTCAGTGTAGATACCTAATGTGCTAGTTAGAGATAAGTACCTTGGGTTAAATTGTGGGTTGAATCAGATAGTATATGCAAAGCACTTAGGACAGTGTCCGGCAAGGAATTCATATTCACTGATTGAATGAGTGAGTTCTCCAGGCCGCAAAGGACTCAGGATGATCTGACATGACAGCTAGTTAAAGAAGCTTAAACGAGCAGAAGCAGCATCTGTCTTGTTCACTGTTGTATCTCCAGTCCTAACACCTGCCAGGTTCACACTTAACAATTTTATAATATGCGAGCCAATGGAAGCGATGTCTGCATTGAATTGAGCTTAAAATGGGTAATCTGCATATGATTCTCTTCTTGCTTAAAAATCTTTAATTCTTGAATTAGCAGGGACTGACTGGGAATGCGGAACACAAACTCCAAAGGAGGAGCTTCCCAGCTAGAAACACCATCATTTATTAAAACAGATGTCACACTTCACCACTGTCCTTATCTGGAGTTTCAACCTTGGGAACAGCGGACATTCTCAACTTGTGGTTTAGGAAGAGTGGACTGATTGTATCAATCTCTCAGGACGAGACTCAGGCATCCACCCATGTTTTCACAAAACCCCTAGGGGTTTCCAATATCCACCCAAAGTTGCAAACCAGGACCCTAGGATTAACTATTTGCTAGGCCCTGCTCATGGTGTTGAGTAAAAACCACAGAGCTTCTTGCTTAGAGAGCTGTCAGTACCCTGATATGTCCCACGCCCGGTGTGCGTTACCAGTGGTGTCTGATACCACCCACCTAAGGTCAGCCCTGGGGGTGTGATTTCTCTGACCCCTCCAGGAACTGGGAGATGTGAAATGGATGTTCACAGAGGTCGGTGGGGATTCACCTGACTCAAATACACCTTAAAATATCTTTGTTAAACAAATAAAGTCCACTTGAATGAATTTTGACCTGAGGCTCCTACAAAGGCATCCAGAGGCTGCATACCCAGCTTCCAGATAGCACAAAGGCAGTCACTCCTGTGGAGTGATTTCTTGGTGAGGGGGAGGAAAAGGGAGGGTTGGAAAGCCCCCTTACTCCCAGCATCTCTCCTCCAAACTTTGTGTCATGGCTGAATTTCCGCATTAACCATTATTTATCATTTAGGCAATTGTGGTCCTTTAGACGGCAGCCATTTCCAATTAAATGGGTTTCGTTTAAAAAAAAATGATGTGATATTTCATTTGTAAGAAATCGCAAATGAAATGGTAAAGGAGGGGAAAGTGTGTAAGTTGTAAAGGTTTATGGAAGTGTGAGTCATGGTTGGAACCGTCACTCAGCTGTCAACCCGCACGGCAAAGACTGGCTAGTGGGATATTAGCTGAGAGGACTTCACAGAAGGATGGTGGGAAGTTTGAGGTCTTCAGGTGTGAAGGGCCTGGGAGAAGAAGCCCCAGGGACCCAGGAGGAGTTGACAGTACAGAAGGAGGGAGGGAGGAGAGGCCCAAGAGGAGGGATAATAAGGTAACAACGAACGCCATGATGCCTACCTCTCATTGTTCTTACCCTGGTTTCCACTGGCCTTGGGAGTATCTCTGAGAAAGGGAATTTCCCTCCATGGAATTGAGGACACAAGGTTCTTCCTTGGATTTATCACCAGTCCTAATCCTCTCTTAGACCAGACAGATTCCTTAAATACTGAGGAAATACTTCTTGGATTCAGCTGCTTCTGCATCCCTGTGTGCCATAAGTAAACCTGCGTCTTTTTGCTTCTAGGTTTGGCTGGACAAGGATCCTGTGTGGATTTAAAAAAAAAAAAATTGCCAATCCCTAGGCTTCATTCCAGGTCTACTGAATAAAAATTGGTTATTAATAGAGACTGGAAATCTGCATTTTAATGAGTATTCCAGCCGTATCTGATGCATAGAAATACCCGAAAAGCACTGGATAATGAGGAAATTATTTTTTAACAAACATAGTGTTATATTTATTTTCCTATAAGTAATAGACACACATGATACTAAGGTTTAAAATGTCCTACGTGAAATGTATTAAAAAAAATGATTTTAGGGGCTCCTGGGTGGCTCAGTGGGTTAGGGCCTCTGCCTTCGGTTCAGGTCATGATCCCGGGGTCCTGGGATTGAGCCCCGCATTGGGCTCTCTGCTCAGCGGGGAGCCTGCTTCCTCCTCTTTCTCTGCCTGCCTCTCTGCCTACCTGTGATCTCTGTCTGTCAGATAAATAAATAAAATCTTAAAAAAAAAAAGATTTCATTTATTTTGGAGAGAGGGGAGGGCCAGAGGAAGAAGAAAAGAATCTCAAGCAGACTCCATGCTGAGAACAGAGCCTAATGTGGGCTCGATCCTACGACCAAGAGACCATAACCTGAGTCGAAACTAAGAGTTTTTTCCCCAGCCCACTGAACCGACTACACCCAATGTAGTAGCTTTTAATCATGTACCCTACAATTATTTCTTTCTTCCCTGGGGACAACTGCTGTTACCAGTTTCTGGTAACACACTTCCACCAGTTTTAAGATTACAGCCTCTACTTTCATTTTATTTACACTTGCCAGACATTCCTTTGCATATCTTCATATTTTTGAGCATTCAAGTTCATTTTTTTAGGGAGCATCTTGTATACAGTATCTGAGTTTTCCTTTGAAACCCAATGATAGTTTTTTAAGTTTCATAGACTAGCTTATTCCACTTACGTTTATCTATCAAATAGATTTGTCTATGGAATATTTTATACCATGATTTCTATTTTAAATTTTAATTAATTAATTAATTAATTAATTATTTACTTTGTATTCTTTAAAAAAAATTAATTGCAATAGAGTTAACATGGAATGTTATATTAGTTTTAGGTGCACCATGTAGTGATTCAACAGTTCTATACATAGGGCTCATTTCACATGTGCATTCTTAATCCTCATAACCTGTTTCACCCATCCCTAACCCACCTCCCCTTCAGTACAAACAGTGCACAAAAGTTCCTTTTTCTCCACATCCCCACCAACACTTGCTCTTTCTTGTGTTTTTGATTGTAGCCATTCTAACAGGTGTGAGGTGATATCTCATTGTGGTTTTGATTGGCATTTCCCTGATGATGAATGATGCTGAACATCTTTTTATGTGTCTGTTGGTCATGCGTATGTCTTCTTTGGAGAAGTGTCTATTCATGTCTTCTGCCCATTTTTAATTCAGTTCTTTGTTATTTTTGGTATCAATATGTATAAAAGTTCTTTATGTATTTTGGATACTAGCCCTTTATTTGCTATGTCATTTGCAGATAACTTCTCCCATTCTTTAGGCTGTCTTTTAGTTTTGTTGATTGTTTCCTTCACTGGGCTGAAGCTTTTAATTTTGATGAAGTCCCAATAGTTTATTTTTGCTTTTATTTCCCTTGCCTCAGGAGACGTGTCTAGAGAAATGTTGTTACAGCCAGCATCAGAAAAATTACTGCCTGTGCTCTCTTCTAGGATTTTTATGGTTTTACGTCTCACATGTAGGTCTTTAATCCATTTTGAATTTATTTTTGTGTACGGTGTGAGAAAGTGGTACAATTTCATTCTTTTGCATGTGGCTGTCCGGTTTTCCCATTACCAATTGTTGAAGAGTGCTTTCATTTTTAAAACATTCCTTCATAGTGTTAATTTTGTTTGATTTCATGTTTGCATGGGGTTTCTTTTTGAAGATATGAAAGTCTTTGCATTTTAATATTTTGTAGCAGTGGTGTGGTGGTAAATGTTTAACAAGCAGTTCCAGAAAAAAAAAAAATAGCCCTGGCTTATAGCATTTGCCAATTTCTTCACTGTAAATATTACTACTATGGCTGCTTTCTGCTTATCTTTAAAACATACATATATATTCATATTTATATATACATAAATATGTATATTCTTATTTTAGCCTCTTCTCTAGACAATATCTACTAAGTAATAGCAAAATTAGTTCATTTCCATTTCATCACCCACCTGAAAATATCTTCTGTTGATTTCTTATCATATGATAAAATCAGTCATTGGGGATACCTAGGTAGCTCAGGTGGTTGGTTAAGTGTCAACTCTTGGTTTCAGCTCAGGTCATGATCTCAGGGTTGTGAGGTCAAGACCGGCAACAAGCTCTGTGCCCAGCACAGAATCTATTTGGGATTCCCTCTCACCCTCTCTTTTCCCCTCCCCACCTCTCTCCCTCTCTCTCTAAAATAAATAAATGCATCTTTAAAAAAAAAAGAGTCATTAAAATGTTGGCCATGTTCAAGAAGGAATTAGACTTCCCTATTTGAAGGGAGAAGTAGACAAGAACTGGAGGAAATGCTTTAAAATCAGTATATTGACCCTTTCTCAGTCAGTGACATACTTTGTAGTTTTTTTGTTGTTGTTGTTGTTGTTGTCATTGTTGTAGTGTCCATAGGATTGTGTCTTCACCAAAACTTCTTGATCGTGTGACCAAATGATTCATATCTATAGAGATAGGCTAGAAGCTTAGAGATATATCCAATTTGGGACCAATGGACATGGGCTCTGTTTTTCTTAGACAAGCAGAGAGGCTCGTATGGAAATTATATTTTCTGCTTTGGTGTCATTTTTCTTCGCATCCTAACCCCTTGACCACCATGCATTTATGATAAGCATTTCACTTGTGTTCTCTGAGGGAAACAGAATTTTCTTAGGGCTTTTGATAAGGAAGTGGGTATCTTTTGATGAAAGAAAATGAACTTCTTGAGGACTTAGACTGATTTTCTTAGGTGTCAGTAGCAGAAATACAATAATAATGTTGAAGTCTTACCAAAGCCTCCAGGGCTATGTTAGTAATGCTTATTTTTTCTATTTTGTCTTATAACCTCAGAAGATCAAATAAGTTGTGTGTATTTTCTTTGGGTCAACTGTATTTAACATTTACTGAATATTATAATATTGTCAAAGGATATATATGTATATAAATATACATATGTATTAATATTCATATAAATATACACACACATTAAAACTGTTGGGTGAAATCTCTTTTGAAGTTAGACATTTAATTAAGTTAACAAGTAAATGGATAAATAAATAAGTAGATAAGAGCAGAGCAAATGTTTAGGAAAAGAAAAAAATACCCTTCATAATGGAGACTCCAGAAGTAAATAAGCTACAGTTAAACTGCCATATTTTAAATGTATATGTGGTTGCTTGGCGTTCCCCTCTTAATGTTAGTATATAGTATATTTAATTAGCTTTGATACTTTTCTGTCTGACATGGTGGACTTTGAACTCCTCGGTGTCATGGGGTGAAGGTGGGATGGTGGTACGTAGAAGCTGTGTTGCTATGAGACAGAACAGAGTTCAAATTCCCCTTGGGCAATTTTCCCAGCTTCCTGACCTTGGGTAGGTCACCTGGAACTTCTGTTTGCTTTTCCATAGAACAGAGACAACATGAAAGTAGCAAAATGAGAGTATCAAAAGAAATAGCATTTGTCCCACCTAGCTTATAGGAAATATCCAATGCACATTGTCTCCCTTCCAGATTTCCAATCTCAAAACCTCAAATAGAAGTGTGTCTTCAAAAACTGTAGAATGAATGGTTGATTGAATAAATTGTATGCAAATTAAATTCTACTACTATTCACAGAAAGTGAATATTTCCTATATTTTATCTGACTGGAGAATGTGCTTGCTTTTGGTTTTTTTTTTCCTGTTGTTGTTATTGTTCAAATATCTAATGTCCCAACTGGAATCATAGTCCTGGTTCTGATGATTACCAAGTTATATTCTAAAAGATAAAGACCTTTATCACCCAACACATGCAGCAAAGCAACTTCTGTTTCTCACAAAATTCTTTTAAATTGGATTTATAATTTACTAAGACAATAAGGATCAATAAATCAATACATGTAAAATGGCTCCAATCCCAGGACTCCTTTGGCTGTTTCACCTTCCTTCAGAAAGAAATGTCTTCTTAGGTTATTAAAATAAATGGTGTATGTGTGGTTTGCATGGGTGTTCCTATCTTTGTGGAAAAGACACGGGAGACATGATGAGAGTCGGTGTAAAGCCTTCCCTGTTGGAGAGAAGAAAGCTGCTCTCAGCTCAGCACGCTGCAGGGGAAGGCCATTCTCCCAGCCCTGATTTCAGGCTTTGGCTTTGTCACCGTTCAGTTACAGCTCACTGTCCATGAGGAGGGTCTTGGAGCTGCTGGCAACATCAGCAGCCCTCTCCACATCAGCTCCTTCAATTAGTAATTGAGTCATGCATTTTTATTTTTCTGAGTGTTGTCACAAATTTCAGAAACGGATTAAAGCCCACAAGAGTGTCTTTCACAGGGGCTCCCTGCAAAGGGATCTCAGTCCCCTTCCGCACGCTGGAACCTGGGCATTGTTGCACCTGCAATGCCAGAAGCACGAGTTAACAATCACAGAAGGCACTTGAATTTTATCACAGCACTGATGGCTGGTGATATTAAAAGACACAAATTTGGTCAGGGTAGTCCTTTGGGTACTGCATCTGCACATCTTTTCAAGTGCTTATTATGTTTTTGACCCTAAAAAATAAAAGGAGCCAAACATCTCTTCCAACTTTTCTTTTGGTCCACTCTCAGCCGGACTGGTGTTAATTACTTCATTTTTTTTACTCGGGCTCTCAAGCTCCCTCATTTTTGCTCCGAGGCATGGCATTTACCACAGGACACTGGGTAGCCACTGTGCTTTTGTGGTGGGTTGTTTGTGCATATGCATTTAAGATTAACCATTTCTGTTGGCGAGAGACCCTTCTGGGTAAAGAGAGGATCCAGACTTGTGCTGGTCTGAAGCTAAAGGAAATTGGCTGGATAATGATAAAGAACACATTTCAAGGACTTCCCTAGAATACAGTGGTTTTCTGTCTGGGTCAGTCATTGTTTCAGACTGCTTAATTACGGCACACTCACGCAGGTCGCACAGATGAGCACATGGAAAGACGTTGGGAGGCCTCTTCTATTGTTCATAGAGGAGACGTTGCACACTGAGGAGAGGTGCGGCTCTGGCTTTTCTTAGAATCCCCCTACATGTCCAAAATGCATTTAAAATGCATTCTGATTCATTTAAAATGTGTGGCTGGTTGATGATTAATCAGCTTTTTTTTTTCCCCCTCTTGTTACATTTGGCTGAGTTTCTAAGGAGGGATTTAAATGTGTATTGAAATGAACAGGGTTTAACATTTGGGTCTTTTTTTTTTTATAATTTTAAAAAAAGTTTATTTTATAATCTCTACACCCAGCCTGGGGCTTGAACTCACAGCCCTAGATCAAGAGTCATGTGCTCTTCCAGCTGATACAGCCAGGTATCTCTAACATTTGAGTCTTTTGAAATATTTCTATGGTGGGGCTTGGTACTAGTACTATACAACTAGGTGCTGCACAGTCAATATAAGGGGACAATTTATTGGCAGAGACAAAAATGATTCACAATTTTTCTTTCTTTCTTTTTTTTTTTTGAGGTTTATTTATTTATTTTTGAGGGGTTTGGGGAAAGGGGCAGAGGGAGAGAATCCCCAAGGATATTGCCTGTTTAGCCTGGAAGTTTACGTGGGGCTCGATGTCAAGACCCTGGAGATCATGAACACAGCTGGGACCAAGAGTCCAGAGCTCAACCAACTGAGCACAGATATGATTTCTTAATAGAAAAGGAAAAAAATCAAATGGCAGTGGGCAAACATGAAAGGAATAAAATAAATGAAAACAAGTTTTAAAAACCTTGAGACTTTGCCTTAAGAGGAGTAAGCTATTTAGAAGCATCATATCAATGTTTGGTTTTCTTCCGACAAATGAACAGAAAAAACTGAAGTATAGGAAATGTGCACTTAGCCAAAGGCTCTGGGCTCAAGAAAAGAAAAAGAAACAAATACATTTGGTTCAACACCTAGTTTGAATTTCTCTTCCTTAGTTTTCTGAGAAGATTTATATAGAGCCTTCCTATTATAGACTCTCCTTTTCTTTGAGGACATTTATTTAATCATCTCCCTTCCTCCAACACCCATCTGTTCCCCAGGACACATTGTCCCAACACATTTCATCTTTTATATTTTCCATATTTGTACTCACATTTTTTCCATTCTCAGGCTTAAGTAAATTATGTGTTCTTCCCCAAATCTACAGGCCTTTCTATGAGAAAAACTGCAGGTAGAGGAATGTCTATAAACTATCATAAGCTACCAGCGATGGTGAAGTTTCCTACTGTCAAATTAAAAGTGAAATAAAGAGCATGTTTATTAAGGGAAAATCGGAGTTGCCTCTCCTGCCATAGATCAGCCCTCTAGTGTATTCTACACATGTATAATACAGAGGTGTTTAGATATGCCCCTGAAATGCACTTATTTGAATGTTAACTTAAACTGTGTGTATCAATGTTGTTACTCACCAGGTGTATTTAATTTTGAGAGTTTGGGTTTAAGCTGAATGCATGGCACTAGAAAGAGGACCAATCTGTAAAACGATATCATGTTTCTAACTTGGGAGACCAGGAGTATGATGATGCCATTCCCTGTGACAGCAACTGTGGGAGGTGAGCATGCTTGGGGATGGGAGGCGAGCGTGGTTGGGAGTAGAAATGAGCATGTTTAGGGGTGGGAGGTGAGAGTGGTTAGGGGTGGGAGGTGAGCATGTTTGGAGGTTGGGGTAGAACACAGTTGGGAGTAGGGGGTGAAGTGCACTTCAGGTTAGGAGGTGAGCATGATTGAGAATTGGAGGTGAGAGTGCTTAGAGGTAGGAGGTGAGTGTGATTGGGGGTGGGAGGTGAGAATGGTTGGGGATGGGAGGTGAGCATGCTTGAGGGTGAGGGAGAAGCATAAGCATGCTTGGGAGTGGGAGGCGAGTCTGCATGGGACGGGAATTGAAGAGGAGTTCAACTTGGTGTAGTGAAGCTGATGTCCTTGTGCAGTAATGTGTTGGAAACCACTGGATATGATTCTCAAATTCAGGGAAGTGTCTGGACCTGGGGTTGTATATTTGAGAGCTATCAATATACAGATAGTAATTGGAACTATGAAGATTGATAGGATAACTCAGAAATAGAAAGAGACAAAGAGAGGGTAGGAAAATAAAGAGCACAAAGTGTGACAGAAATCAAGATGGCAGAGAACTTTAAGCAGGGAACGAATGACAGTGTAAAATCCTGAGGTAATATCTCATAGGATTAGGATAGAAAAAAATAACTATTGGGTATGGCTTCCATGAACTTCTTTGAGTCTCTAGTGACAGCCATTTTACAAGAGTGGTGGGGGGAGGAAATAGAGTAAAGTTTCAGGCAGTTCGTAGTATTTCTGCTTTCATGCATAAAGCTGGCCTTATGCATGAAATCAATGTTATGATGAAGATTGTTATAATAGTTTAAGAGAGTTTACTCAAGCCTCCATTTTAAATAACAGCCAGAGTTGTATTTCTCAATTTCCTAGCTCTGCTTAAAGATCATGGGAGTGGAAAATGGAAACTCAACCAAACTAATTTAATGAACCAGCTGTTGTGGGGATACAACAGAACACCTCATATGACCTTTTTGTTATTTGAATTTTAACTTTATTTTTTAATTTTTAAAAAATATTTTATTTATTTGAGAGAAAGCCAGCACACAAGACAGAACAGGAGCAGGGAGAGGGGCAGAGGGAGAAGCCGGCTCCCCTCTTAGCCGGGAGCCCAATTTGGGGCTCCATCCCAGGACCCTGAGATCATGACCTGAGCCAAAGGCAGATGATAAACTAACTGAGCCACCTAGACACCTTCAGTGTCACCTCTTCAGAGAGGGCATTGTTGACCTTCCAACTTAAAGTGGCTCTGAGACACCTCTATTACATTATTACATTTAAATTTTCTGCCTTGTAACTACCATTATCTGATTTTTCAAAATCTGTTTCCCGGGACGCCTGGGTGGCTCAGTTGGTTAAGCAGCTGCCTTCGGCTCAGGTCACGATCCCAGCGTCCTGGGATCGAGTCCCGCATCGGGCTCCTTGCTCCGCAGGGAGCCTGCTTCTCCCTCTGCCTCTGCCTGCCACTCTGTCTGCCTGTGCTCGTGCTCGCTCTCTCTCTCTCTCACAAATAAATAAATAAAATCTTTAAAAAAAAAAATCTGTTTCCCTACCTGCCGATTATAAAATAAGATCCAAAGAAGAAGCCATGACTCTCTTATTCCTTGTTATCTCCCCAATGGGTTGAATAGATCCTTCTTGTGTAGGAATATCGCAATCTGGGATATAAATAAGTATGTGTTAAATAAATAAATGAGTGGATAAAGAGTCTTCAACCAGAGTTCCCAGGCTTACAATCTGATTTGAGATCAATAATAGAATAATTACAGCAATTTGAATGATTACAGTTTGCCAGGAATTGTACGAAGTGCATATGGACTTTTCCCAATGACAATTCATTGAGATAAGCATGAATTTGGTCTTCTTAATAAATAAAGTATCTGAAGCTCAGAGCAGGAAAATATTTTATCCAATAATAAAGAGTCATGAAGGAGAAAACTTGGATTTAAACCTAGGTTTGTCTGATTCTATGGCATATAACTACTAGGCATCTGGCCTCCCTTTTGTACTAGATTATTGGCAAGAGAACTATGTCAAAGCCACAGGTACACTGAGCTGAGGAAGGTCACACAAAAGCTTCCCCATCAAAGTATAATGTTCCATAAGCTCTAATGATGAGTTAACTTCTAATCTTTAGTTAATATTTGTTTCAGACACAGCACAGCCAAATAATTAGGCCTAAAAGCTGTTCACCAAATCTTTCAATAAAAAGCATAATGAAAACATAATAAATGCAATAATATTTATTAAGACAATACATATACATGATATGATTGCCACTGCTCTCAAGTTTTACTTATATTAACCAGTTTAATCCCCACAATAATCCTACGAGCAGTGTTATTACCTCCACCTTACAAAGGAGGAAACTAGGATAAAGAAGTTAAATGACTACTCCAACTCGCTTACCTAGGAAGAGGTAAAGCCAGGATTGGACACCAGGAAATCTGAGACCAGACTACCTCAAGTCACTCAGGCAACCTAAACCAAGCATATAGTGGAAAATTTGGTGTCCTCCTATGGCCAGTTAGACCAGACAATGTGTGAAATTTCTTACGAACTGAAAATGTATACCTACATTTAATTATTACTTGGGGCTGGATAAAGGGTTTTCTGTATGAAAGGTATTAACTAATTAAAAAAAGAAAAAAATTAATGGTTATCTCAAAATATTATACTTCAAAGTCTTCAGAATTCTGAGTAAGTAGATCAAATCTCTGACATATGCTAGTTTAATGTCTTAGACAGGTTTTTCTGCCTTATATAAGACACTTTTGAAGATATGATTAATGTCTTTGTCTTAAGAAATGATACAGGTTGCATCAACTAAGCTGATACATTGTGTAAAAGTATGTCTTATGATGATAGAAATGTTCTATAAGATATATGGCCACTGAGCATGTGAAATGCGGTTTATGAAACTGAGGAACTACTTTTTTTAAAAGATTTTATTTATTTAATTGACAGAGATCACAAGTAGACAGAGAGGCAGGCAGAGAGAGATAGAGGAGGAAGCAGGCTCCCCGCCGGGCAGAGAGCCCGATGTGGGGCTCGATCCCAGGACCTCGGGATCATGACCTGAGCCGAAGGCAGAGGCTTTAACCCACTGAGCCACCCAGGTGTCCCTGAGGAACTAATTTTTAACTAAATTTGATTTTAATTAAGTACAATCCGATTTTAAGCAGCTGCGTGTGTCTAAAGGCTACAATATTGGGGAATATAGATTTTAAACTACTAATTCTTAGGCGTCTAGGATTGTGAGACTTCCTTTACACAATTAGAAGATATTTTTAAAAATTAGGAAAGCAGACACCAAAAATGTCATTTTACAAAGCCAGAGAGGAACAGTTAAGCTATAATTCTATTGTTGAGTGTTGAAGGGTTCAGAACATGAAGTAGCAGAATTTTAAGTAAGATGGAGGCTTGTCAATTCCATTGATCTGGTCCTCCAGAGACAGGAGCTATTCTGACTGCAGTCAGGAGTTACTTAGAATATCGGATCTAATCACCCAAAACTACAAATAACTGACCAGTATGTGTAAATAAAAAATAATATTATGCGCCATAAAAATTATGACTATTATCACAACTCAGTAACTACTTTTGCAAAGAGAAGAAGGAACAGGAACTTTAGAACATTAAAGAAAAGGGTTAGAATTGGAAATCTACCCTTTCCAAACCAAAGAAAACACCATGCTAGTATCAATTACATTGCTTCCAATGATCGATCTGGGAATGATGATCTCATCAATGGGGGTGGGAAGTGACACAAGTGAGAATCCTTGGAAGTTGCTACAGTATATAACGTTCATCTGTAGTTTGATGTTGATTCAAGAACCTTATTTTTTTGTATAATGCATTGTAACACCTTTTTGGGAATGTAAGTATTATCTTGGAACATTGCCTCCACACACCATATCTAAATTTAGTTTCAAAAAAATCCATTCAGAATATTGCAAATTTGGAGTACTTATTTTTGCTCTAAAAGAAATTCTTTTAGAAGCCATTCATCTTATTGATTACTCCACTATTTGCTTTTCCATTTCCTTCTTTGAGTAAAGCAAGAAGCAAGGAGGTAGTACCTAAAACTCAAAAGTTGCTATTTTGATTACAATTACACAACATAGTTTTCTTTTGATTCTAAGCCATTGTCTCTCCCTCTCTCTCACATATTCATTATTCAATTTTCCTATTTCCCACCTTTTTATAGAAGTAGAAAATAAAAGCAATAAAAATGCTTTAAAGTTTTGTGGTTTTATAGGGCACCTATATAAATAACATGTTTTTATTCCTCAGACATCCCGACCATTGAAAGTTTACACTAATTACCTGTAGTTTCGTTAATGTTATAAGCTGCCCTTCATCTTTCCTACCCAGACATACTACTCAGTTTCTTCAGCAGGTATATTCAACAGCTTCTGTTCACACCTGACATCAATTTCCTTTGATGTTCACAGCCTAAATGAGAACGTTACGGCAAGCTGTATTTGTGAAGTATACAGGATGCCTTTAAAATGATGGCAGGTATTTTCCTCATTAAAGCAGCCATAACAGATAGTTAGATATGATGCTGTCCCTCACCTTCCTACTAATTAATGACTATGATTGCAACCCAAATAAGATCAGGCAATTAAATGTGATAACATTTCAGAAGCAAAGAAAATATACAACAATCTTGGAATAGCTTCTTACCGATAAATAAAGTTGATCTTTGGAGAATTACCATATAAATGTACTATTCTATCACAAAAATCACACAAACTAAGGAACGTAATAATTTTACTTTTAATTGAAACATGAGTTAGAAATCCCATTAAATTAAAATGTTATGAGTTGGTTATAGGACGGTATTGTAAACAAGCTTTGTCGTACTCTGCAGCAGGGTACGGAGTTGGAGCAGGGACTCGTTCAAGCATGCCTTGAAAGGCACTTTGGGGAATAGATTATACTCATCTTGGCAAAGTATCTAGGTGATTGTTTTGGTAACAGATTTGTGACCAGGTCTAGATAATAATAAGAGCCTACCAAAGAGAAGCTATTGACCCCACCATGGTTCACAAACATGCAAATATTCAAGAAATCTTTCCAGAGGAGCTAGCTCTTTTCAGAAAACTAAAAGGAACAGCCCAGTAGGTAACAGCTGCTTTTTAATTTTATCAACCCTGATGCATTTTTACAAAGGGTCTTCTTGAGAAAGGCTGTGGTTGGTGGTGCCGAGAATGTCAAGTTCATTCTCCAGGTGATTATCTGAGCCGTGGGAGGAAGTGGAGACTCAAGGAGGGTTTCATTCCTAGGCGTGTTTCCCTTATGTCACCTGAAACTTGACTTGGATAGACCCTAATGCTGGCCTTGAGGAAATGGCTTTATTTTATTGTTTGGTCTGCAGAAGCTCCTGTGTAGACTTCTCAATGCTTATAAGGATCCGCACATTATTTTTTTTAAATTTTATTTATTTATTTGACAGACAGAGATCACAAGTAGGCAGAGAGGCAGGCAGAGAGAGAGAGGGAGAAGCAGGCTCTCCACCGAGAAGAGAGCCCGATTCGAGACTTGATCTCAGGACCCTGAGGCCATGACCCAAGCTGAAGGCAGAGGCTCAACACTCTGAGCCACCCAGGCGCTCCTGATCTGCATATTATTATAGAAGCAAGGGCTATCAATCAAAACAATGAGCTTATCTGAAATGCCCACCATGAGAAGTCCTTGAAAAATATATGTATGGACACTCTTGCAGCTGCCCGTCCAAGGGTATGTGTGCGATTCGAAGTATTTCTGGGAAACAGCCAATTGTGGTGGTCATTATGCTTGGTGTCAGTCTTTCCAGGATGGATAGAGCTGTTCCTCAGAACGTGAGAGAAAAGGATCGTGCCAAGAACAACTTGACCTCAATCTAGTAAATTACGGATACCAATGTGTGTATAAATGTATATATAATTATATTTACAATTTTTTTAAAGATTTTATTTATTAGAAAGGGCACACAAAGCGGGAGTGGGAAAGGGAGAAGCAGGCTCCCTGATGAACAGGGAGCCAGATGTGGGGCTTGATCTCTGGACCCTGAGATCATGACCTGAGCCGAAGGCAGACAGTTAACCAACTGAGCCACCCAGGTGCCCCTATATTTACGAATCTAATAAAAATCTGAATTCTTTAAAGACAGAGGACTTTATGCTAGTTGTATTCTCAACATAGAGCACATAGAGCAGGGCCTGGTGATTCACAAAACTCCCTCAAATCTTGTTGAATGAGCACATACAGACACAGACACACACTCTTTGAGTGCCATTAGGAGCATGTTCCCTGGAAACAGTAGTAGCTTCCTCTTTTTTCTCCTGTGTAAATTTGTAAAGCCTTGTGAAGTCTTTGCCACAACCTCTCCCTCTTTATTTTGTCCCAAAGCTGAATTCTCGGTACCTCTCTCTATTCCTCCCTCTCTACAGCATGGCTTTGAGTATATTAGTCTCAAAGACATTCCAAGCTTGGATTTGATCTTATCTTTATGCTAAAACAGATTATTCTTGTACTCCTTTGGTTTTGAGGAGTTAGTCACCCAGGACTGCATTCTCAAAGGAAGATTAGAATACTTAGCTATCAACAGAACTCTAGGTGAGGTGCACATATCTGGAGAAGGTAAATTATCGTTTTACTGAAATGAGTCTAAATTGTGTTTTAAATTACAGAAATTAAGATTTAAATATCAGTCCATAAGCACATGTTCACTATCACTGTAAAGAGAGACAGGGAGAGTGCGTACAAGCGGGGATGGTGAGGTGCAGAGGGAAAGTGAGAGAGAAATTTAAGCAGGCTCCACACTCACTGGGGAGCCCCACACAGGGCTCTATCTCATGATGCTGAGATCATGACCTGAGCTGAAATCAAGAGTCTGACACTTAACCGGCTGAGCCATCCCGTCAACCTGCACTGGGTCACATTTTATATAGAAATAATTATTTTTATAATTGACCCACTGGATTCTGAAAGAATTGGTTTGCCATCCTTACCTTCTTGCTGTGTATCCTGATTCCAATATATTAATTTTACCACGACTTGGTTTCTTCAACACCAATGAGAATAATAGGTAACCCAAGGGTTTTGTGGGCATCAAATTAGATAATAAACTGCTAAGCATGATACAAGTGTGTCCATTTCTTGGTGACACAATTCAAGAAGGAAAGTGGAAAAAAAGTGTTAGTCCGGAGAAAACTGGTCATGATTCTAAGAGATCCACAATTACTAGCCTGTAGGGGAATTGAGTTTGGAGAGAGAAAAAATAGGATAAATTTGAAAATTGTCTTCTACAATTTAAGGCATTTCTGTATGAAACAGAAATGAGTTCTTGTAATTTCATATGGCAGAACAATGACCTATGGATCAAAGTTTCCAAGAATGTGACTGCAGATCAATGTAAAGTGAAATTCTGAGCAACTCTTCGTATCTGAAGGGCATGAACAACTTAGAACAAGGGCTTTGGGGTTGGAAGTTACCTGAATTCCAGTTCCAGTTCAGTCGTTGGCCAGCTGTCTTACATTGAGCTTGATCTTCCTAAACGTCAATCTCTTCATCCTTAAAATGAGATTAAGTGTCTGTAGAGAATATAAATAAATATTCTGTTAGGTAGTTTAGACAAATTATTTAGCATAATGCCTGAAATAATTAGCCCTTAAGAAATTGAATTTAAGGGGTGCCTGGGTGGCTCAGGGGGTTAAAGCCTCTGCTTTCAGCTCAGGTCATGATCCCAGGGTCTTGGGATCGAGCCCCGCATCGGGCTCTCTGCCCTGCAGGGAGCCTACTTCCTCCTCTCTGCCTGCCTCTCTGCCTACTTGTGATCTTTGTCTGTCGAATAAATAAATAAAATCTTAAAAAAAAAAAAGAAATTGTATTTAATTATTCCCTAAGAACGGAAGAGCTCCAACCCAGTGATAGGGTCACTTGTCAAGGATGCTTCGAAAGGGCAAGGACCACGTCTGTTTTGTTCATGCTAATATTCCCAGTCCTAAGAGAGAGTGGGGAATTCACTTTCTATTTCCAAACAACGAATAAGTAGAAGAGAAGGCTTCACAGAGTTGATGGTTAAGACAGATGACCTTTAGTCCCTTCCCATTTCAAGAAGTTATTCTTTTTTGACTTAGTGATCCTCATGGGAAAGTAGAAAAATAATCCTAAAACCTGGAAGTAAATGAACTAGGTAACTTTCATTCCTAACTTTGGTTAAAATGAGAAATTGCCCCTCTTCCTTAAAAAGCTGACCTAGAGTTCTTAATCATTAGATAACCAATTTGTGTGTTAGAAATCAGACAAGTTGTTCCTTTTAGTAGGAAATAATATAATGGAAAATGGTTTCACTTAAAACATCTTTGAAGAATAAGGATCAAAAGCAGACGTTTTTCTGATTAAAATTATTTCCATTGATTTCAAAAACACAGACACTACACTTCTGAAATACTCACAATTTTTGGTAGAAGGCCACAGTTGCCAGTGAGTTCTGATTCCTTTAGTGGCAACTAATTAATATTATTTCAAAAACACATATATGTTAACACTACACGGAAAGGCAGGACAAGGTTTCCAGACGTGATTTTATTCCTTTTGTATTTTTTTGTTTGTTTTTACTTTTAAGTGCCTAGGCTTTTTCATTGCTGACACATCACACTTAACACATTTCTATGCATACACAATACTAATAGCAAATCCATACAAAGACAAGGCTGGCACAAAGTCATAACTGTTAAAAAGTTCTTCTATAAAATGCCGTGAGATTATTTAGGTTAGTAAAAAACTAGCAAGGATTGTTAAAAACTCCAGAAGGATCTAATCAAAGTGTGAGACTGTGCAACATAATGACAGATGGAATTTAATGTAGATAAGAAAAAGGTAATGCATTTGGGGAGAAATCATTTAAACTTTTCATATACGTTGGTAGGATCTGAATTAGCTGAACTTCTCAGGGAAAAAAAAAGGGGTAATTATGGATGGAAGTATTCATTGAAGACATCTGCTCAGTCTTCAGCAGCAGTTAAAGCTAATAGACTGATGGTTATATTAATAAGGCAAGGGAAAATAGTATGGAAAATATTATGACATTATGCTATATAAACCACTGATTTAATTTCACTTTGAACACTGCGTTAGTTTTTGGGTTCCTAGCATTTTAGAAGAGGTAATGTTTACAAAGTAAAAGTTAAACAGGCACACACACACACACACACACACACACGCACACTCACACAGAAATGAGAGCAGAGGCAAGAGAAACAACTGGGCTGTAGCAGGTAAGATGGGACCCTGAGTCCAGGAGGCTGCTCTCCCCATCCCTACCCTCACTCAGTCTCATTGAACTCATAACGGCACCTTACAGAAACTGCGTTCCCAGAAGATGATTTACCGAGTTCTGAGCAGAGCATTTAATGCTTTTTAGGTCAACAGAAGGATTTTATCCTCTGCCTATCTGATACATGGTTGGTAGCTGCCATGTCTGAAAATATTTTTAGAAGTGAAGAAACGATCTTTCTAACGCAAAGATTTTTTTCCCCTCCTCTGTGTCACTCTTGCTTAGATAAATCACAAGATGGTGTCTGTTTGTGTAACAGTCCCATGATCCTTTGATGTTTAGCCTTTCCAAATTTCCAGAGTCAGTGATAGCCCTCTAATGAAAAGGGCCTTTGGGGAAAAAATGTTTCTAAGTTGATAGTAAGGCGTCTATGGTAATAAGAGTTTCTGTTCATTTTTTTTTTTTACCTTCCTTGTTGATATCATATAAATGAACTACTTATAAAGGTGCAAGTCCTTTCACTATAATCGCTCTGAACCATTGTGCCAAACCATTTATCTGTGTGGCAGGGTGTCGTGAGAGGTAAGCATTTGTGTTAGATGGCCCGGACCCAACGCTGGCTTTGCAGTTCCGAGAACTGGAATCTTATGGAAGATTCTTTTCTCAATGGGCTTTAATTTTTTTCTTTCTTAAAATGACATTGATAATATCTAGTTCACAGCATTATTGTAAGAATTAGATAAAATAATTTATGTAGACTTCTTTGTGCATGGGAAATGCTCGGTGTTAACTATATCATTACTACCTGGTATCAGACAGATGGGTTTTAAATGAAAATAAAATAGCCATATTATCATTTAATCTCAAAAGTATTTTTTTGCTTGCCTTTAGAAGCTGTCCTAAATTGCAGTTTTCCCTGATCCAACCCCAAATTCCCGTTATAATTTCTCTGCCAGAAATCCTTGATTATCATTTCATTTCACAGCAAAAAGGGTATTTCTATTATCTCTTCTCAGAATGTTCTTCATGCTTCTCCAACATAGAGTCTGGTTCACGGCACAACCATTATTTCAAATGCCCAATCCCCTTTTCAGTGCTTGCCTCAGTCCTGCGTAGGAAGACAGAGCTGACACGTCTTTACTTTTGGAAATCTATTCAGTGTCTCCAAGAGCACGACATCAGTCTATCTCTGAAATGTCATAGCACTTAATCTGGGTTTCTCTTTGATTCCAATAACATCACGTGTTATGTTATTTGTCTTATGTTATCTACTCATTCCCCATACTCCTGTTAGCTACGCACCTTGGTGTGTCCGACATTATCCAGCGTAGGGCAAAAGAACACATTGCATGAATGAATAAACATACAAAGTTATAGACTCACTTCTTACAATGAATTCATGGACACAGCAAATTCAAAGAATAACAAACACACTGCAAAAAGAAAAGTATAATCTCATGTAGTAAGCACAAACATATAGCTAATACTCACTTTTACTGATCGTCGCTTTCTAGAGAACTATTATTAAAGTGAGGATTTATGACTTTCTGAAAACTTGGCATCGTTTTCTCCCAGAAGGACTGCAATCCCGTCTCTAAGCTTGGACCAGATCATATTAAAAAGTCTGTGAAGTTGATTTGGGAAAAAAAAAAAAAAAACCTCAAGCACCAATATGCAATATGTTTAAGATACTATTTTTCTCTAAAAGTTCACTGTAGATATAAACAGAAGGTGTCATTATGGATTGGTTTGTAACCTCACTTACTTTATTTTGTACGCCAATCTTCTCTTTCTAATTTAAGATTGTTTTTTCTTCATTTCTTATATCTTCCCTCCTAATGACTCGCCATGAAGTTTCAGTGTTTCATATATGAATGAGGGAAAAGAAATAACATTTTGAAAGATAATTTCTTTCATTGAATTTTCCCATTCTGTGGCTAGAGTGAATTACAAATTTTCATGGATGAGGATCATTATGTTAGTCTGTGGTGAGTGTTATATGAGATAAAAGAGAAGGTATGAGATCAGCTCCTATACAGCTGCTAGACATCCTCTTTATTGAAAAATGTATTAAAATGTCCCCTCTTCAATGGATGGGCAATGATTTAAAAGACGCAGCTGCTAGTTAAGTTACAGAAATGGCACCTGGGCTCCAACTGGGCTTAGGTGTGAGCAATTTTGAGAAAAGGATCAGAACAGAAAGCAATGAGGTGGGGGTAGAAATCCTTTTGCCATTAAAGTCATGTCATCATCAAAGCCTATAGAGATCCCAGTTTTCAAGGTATCACACTTGGAAATTCAAAGCAATTTTGGGAAAAGACATTCACCATTATATTGAACTATCTTTTGAGTTAAAAATATTAACTGAATTAATGCTAGATGATTGAGAGGGATTTCTAAATCATGCAAATGAAAGCGGTATTTTTCTCAGGGCAATGAAATTCACATACAGAGGAACATTACCGATCATTAGCATGGGGAAGGCATACTTCTGCCTAATCAAATGTCCATTAATACTGAGAATGTCTGTCCTTTTCATTGATTGCAGTTTAAAAAGAAACACATGAAAAGGTGGTCACATAAGATAGAGATGCCTTCATTAGTCAACATGAATGGCATACTCTTCTTTTTAATGTTCTTTCTTTCCCTTCTCCTTTTCCTCTGAGCTTCCTGAGAAGTGGCATGTGTAAACTCTCTCTATAAAATGCAATTTGTATGTTAGGGGTAAATCAATCACATTTCCTGTTAAAAAGTTCCCTCTTCGGCAGCATCCTCTTTACAGAATCCTAGACAGTGTTCTTGGCTGTGGGGATAGATTCGACCCTCCATTTATTTCTGCTGTTCTGTTGGTCATGACCCCAGGGGGCTGGATGCAAGAACATGGGACTTCCTTCTGTCAATGTTAGTGACAGGGACCAGTCATTTGGAAATATGAGCAGAGATAGGGCATATTGGTGGAATCTGTGCTTGCTGTGATGCTGACCTGTGTCTGAATCCTGATTTTCCTCCCTATTACCTGGATAATCTGGTTGAGATAAGTTATTGGATCCCCCAGATCTCCTTGTTTTTATGGAGTT
The DNA here is from genome assembly GCA_004024625.1 of Mellivora capensis. Classification (NCBI taxonomy): domain Eukaryota; kingdom Metazoa; phylum Chordata; class Mammalia; order Carnivora; family Mustelidae; genus Mellivora; species Mellivora capensis. The sequence continues at coordinate 19,129 of PISX010017772.1, read as the reverse complement.
ATGGAAACTCTACTCCTTGCCAGCCACTATTCTTGGTCTGGCATCCTAGAGATAAACCAAACAGAGGAAATGCCTGGCCTCCCAGAACTTCAGTACTAGAGCAGGACATTGGCAGCAAATAAACAAATGCATATATAATGTAGTGCTGAGTGATAACAAGTGGAACAAAGAAAAGTGAGTAGGAGAAATGAGAGCAGATGTCACTGGATAGAGTAGACATAGAAAGCTGTGCTGTCCATATCTTAATAATAGATGAGAACCGGTTGAATAAAATGTGAGTTCCTCACTTCACTATAATTAATTTCTATATTGAAAATAATGGTAGCTATGTTGGGGGAGGTGAGAAAGTGGATGGTAAGTGCCAACAGGGGTGTAGAGAGCCAATAAATAGCTCTGACTGTTACAATTCTGAAATGAGTGGTCCCCAATTATACTTGATAGTCACTTCAAAGGTTGGGTTCAAATATGATTTCCTTTTATCAAAAAACAAATTTTGTACTAGAGAAATTAGCATTACTTCAATTCTTGTATTTCTCTTTGATTCTCTGGTCTGTAACAGAAAAGTTAAGCAAGTTCTAGCTTTGTTTTAACAGCAGGTATTTTCCTCATCATTTAACACTAGAAATTGGAAAACTTGTTAGGTGGGATTTGATGAATCCTAAGAGTTTTTATTGTTTTCAGCTTTTAAATAGTTTTTTTTCCTTATGCATTTTGTCAATCAAATGCCATGAAATTTTGGTCTCCAGGTCTGTAATTCAACAAAGGACAAGATAGACATATACAACATGGCAAATGTGGTAGGATTTGGACAATGAACCAGGATTTACACTTGGCTTCAAGAAAATTGTAAAGGTCAGGAGAGGGAAGTTAGCATATATAGGAGAAGCTGATAGAGGTGTCTAGGATAATAGTGTGAACCCAGGGCTACTTAGGTGGAAGAATGGCATGGGATTATAGCTGGCCAGGAGAAAGACAGAAGATAGTAATCAGAGACATAAAGATAAATTTTAATGCACAATACAAAAGTACAGAAGTCATGCTTAGTAATCAGCAATGCTTCATAATGAATGAGAGCTCCCAGCTTAAAGAAATAGGGACAGGGGTATTTGAGTGATACCCACTAGCTTCAGAACAAAAAAGGTGTCAGTTTTCTACCACATGATCTAAACACAAGGGAGAGCAGAGATCCTGTAGGGGATAGAGGTACATTTTAAGAGGATTTTATCTTTCTTGGTTTAACCCTCCTATAATCCCTGAATGAATGGGATTCATTCATTCTGTTATCCATCTGACACTGTTAAAGTGAAGTGAACTAATTTTGGGTAATTAATGAACATACCTAATACTTATTGAGGTTTATCACACATTCCAAACCTTTTAATTATGCGTTAACTCTTTTAATTCTTGGAAAGTTTTCCTCAGATGGCTGTGTTGATCCTGACTATAAACACAAATCTGAGGCACAGACAGTGCCTTTCCCAAGTCACACAGGAATTTGCAGGTCCTTGATCTTCACCTAGGAGTGGCTCCAAGGCCCTTGTGGTTCATGTACATTGTACTACCTCATGCTTGCTAATTTAATTAAGTCCTTTAAGAAATCTGAATGGTGGGCTCCTGGGTGGCTCAGTCAGTTAAGCATCTGCCTTCCACTCAGGTCATGATCCCAGGGTCCTGGGCTCGAGCCCCACATTGGGGTCCTTTCTCAGAGAGGATCCTATTTCTCCCTCTCCCTCTGCCCCTCCTCCTGCTCCTGCTCTCTCTCTCTCTCTCAAATGAATAAATAAAATCTTTTTAGAAAGAGAAATTTGGATGTTGATCTTATTCTCCTATTTTACAAATTTAGGAAATGGGACATAGAGAGATAATGCAAAATTTCCAGGCCAACACAGATTATAAGTGGCATAGGAAAAGAAAACAGAACCACATAAATCCCTTATGCTTTATCCTAGCTCACGGGGGGAAGACCAGATACTCAGGTTATCAGGTCCTGCAGTTGGATGGCAAGGCTGCTGTCCTTGGTACACCCTATCAGAATGCCCCTCCCAAGTCCAAAGACTTTAGAGAGACAAAACATTAGATGGACTCCCCTCCCGCCCCCCAGTTTCCCTGGGGCCTGCTTCTTTTCCACACTCCCCTGGGATAAATGACCCAAAGTTGGAGCTGGAGTGAAGACATGACACCACCCATTCCACTCACAAGACTAATCATTTGTTTCTTGCCACTTTATCATCTCTATAATAGTTCTTTCATTTATTGACTCTTATGTGTTCACTAAGCACTTACTATCATCACTTATAATCCTATGGGATAAAAAAAAAAAAAAACAGCAAGAATCCAACCCTCAAGGACAGGGCAGATGCCAGCCACACACACAAACCACACTGTTGAACAGCAATAACAACAACAAAAAACGTGGCAAATACTGTGTGAGGCAGTGAAATGTGCCAGGGATGGAGATTGGAAATGAGAGGTTGCTCCCAACTGTCAGAATCATGGGAAGATTTTGCATCAAGGTTAAATTTGGAAGTAGGCACGACAAGACGATCAGAGTTGTGTGTTTGGGGAGATAGGATCACTGCAGGCAATGGGTGAATGGGGCCAGAGATGGGTGAACCTTTCACTTCAATGAGACGCCAGCAGAAGCCTGCTTGACAGAGATACCAGCCATAAAAATCAGAAAGGCAGATCGGTGCCTCCTTCTGTTGTAGAGATGATGTTGGACTGCCAAATAGGGATTGCTCAGAATTAAGAGATACTCAGTTGTTAAGACATATTTATGGGAAAATTAGTGAAGAGACAATCTATACAAACTGAAATCAAAACCTGGAGCATCAGAGCTAACATACTGGATTCAAAAGACTCATAGAAGCACTAGCCATAACCAACAATGTGAATAGTAATTGGTGGAATCAAAATCACTCACGCATTAAATTAGAACATTTGTATTACAGTGCCTGAAGCAGAATAGGCTTTCTTATCCTAGATAGATGAAAGGTGCAAATCCTGATAGAGATATTACCTGGACACAGAATGTTCTGGGGCAGACACTTTCTCAGCCAGACCAGACAATGGGATCAAGAACATATTTGGAGAGAATATGCTAATTTTGATTCACTTAAAAGTTACAGGTGATCCCCAGACTTCTCTGTCTCTCACAATTGATGGTCTGTCTAAGAAAATGAGAACTATTTCTGTCTGGTTTCTATTAGGATCGCTTTTGTTTCACTTAGCTTGGTCCTTCTCTGCCTCTTATGCAACTCCTAGAACCCTGCTTTCTAAAAATTCAAGCTGAACTTCTTCTGATTCTCTGAAGATCTTCATCAACTTAGATGGATACATTATTAGGAGGCTTTCGATCATGTAACTTGGCAAATAAATCTGGGGGACCTTTGGGGCCTGACTTTGTTCATTTATTTGTCTTTATTTATTTACTTACTCTCTCTGAGGTTGCTGGTGCACTGACCCTCCGGGGATCATTGTGGTGGCTTCTCAGAATCAAAATGGCAGCAGGGCATCTCAGGACACCCAACCACTAGCAGCAGGCAAGCAGGCAAGTGGAGAAAACCCTGTGATGTACCTAATGGGAGATTAAGAAAAATTCTGTAAAGCTGATGTGCCACACTAAGAAACAAAAATATGTTATTCAGGAAGGTAAATAAAAAATGAATAAAGACAGAAGAATGTCCGTGCCAGGATTCTAGGATGACTAAGGAGATATTTCTCTTTATTATGTACCACAGAAATTAGACTTTATTTTGCGCACAAATCACAAAATTTTATTTTAGGGAAGAAATTTGATAAACTTGCCAAATATTGATTATCTTGACTGATGTACTTTGAGATGACATTGTTGTAGGTAATGAAGTTACTGTTGGATAAGACTCTACCTTCAAGGATTTTATCATTTTAGGTGTAATTCATATTCTTAACTGGAAATAAGTTTTCATGAAAGTAGTAGATTTATTAGAACATCCTTTGACAAATTAATACAAATTTAAGACAAGAAGTGAAGCTGTATGTCAGATATTAATTATAAGTTACAAATCACTAACATTACGTATTCTTTAATATTAACTCCTTAGATATGTGCTTTGCAAAGATCTTCTTCCATTTCATAGACTGTCTTTGCCCTTTGTGGATAGTTTCCTTTGCTCTTCAGAAGCTTTTAAGTTTAACGTAGACCCAACTGTTCATTTTTCCTTTTGTTACCTTTGCTTTTGGTGTCATTTCCCAAAAACTCCCTGTAAAGACCAATGTCAAAGAACTTTTCCCTTACATTTCTTTTAGGAGTTTTATGGATCCAGGTCTTAACATTTAAGTTAACACATTTTAGTTAATTTTTATGAGTGGTATAAGCTAGAGGTCCAGTTTCATTCCCCTGAGTATGAAATCCCAGTTACCCAAATATCATGTCTTAAAATGAAATATAATTGGCATATAACATTGTATTAGTTTTAGAGATGAAATATTATAATTTGAAATATATATATAAATGTTTACCATGGTGAGTTTAGTTAAAATCCATCACTCCACACAGTTTCAAAGTTTTTCTTGTGATAAGAACTTTTAAGGTCTACTCCCTTAGTGATTTTCAAATATATAGTAAAGTACTGTTAACTAAAGTCACAATGCTGTGTATTATATGCCCAGGAATTATTGGTCGCATAACTGGATATTTGTACTTGTTGATGATCTTTACCCAAAACCATTTCTTGAAGACACCACTCTTCAAGACACTGCCATTATTTGTTCTTGGTTTCTTGTTAAAAGATTGGTTGGTTACATATGCTCGGATTTAGCTGAGTTCTCGGTTCTGTTCTATTGATCTATGTGTCTGTTTTTAAGCCAGTATCATACTGTTTTGATTACTATGGCTTTGTAATATAATTTGACATTAGGAAGAATACATTCAGCTTTGTTCTTTTTTTGAAATTGTTTTGGCTATTCAAGGTCTTTTCTGATTCCATATGAATATTAGAATTGTATTTTTTAAAAGATTTTATTTAAATTCAAGTTAGTTAACATCTAGTGTGTTAATAATTTCAGGGGTAGAATTTAGTTATTCATCAGTTGCATATAAAACCCAGTGCTCATTCCATCACATGCTTTCCTTAATGCCCATCACCCAATTACTCCATCCCTCACCCACTTTCCTCCAGCAACCCTCAATTTGTTCTTTATAGTTGAGAGTCTCTTATGGTTTGCCTCCCTCTCTGTATCTTTTTTCCCTTATTTTCCCTTATGTTCATCTATTTTGTTTTATTTTCCACTTATGTAAAAATTTCAATGGAATTTGAATAGGATTGCATTGAATTTGTACTTTATTTTGGTTAGTAGGAACATTTTAACAATATCAATTCTACCAACCACAAACATGGGATAGCTTACCATTTATTTATATCTTCCCCAATTTCTTCCATCAAAGTTCTACATTTTTCAGTGTACAGGTCTTGCACCTCCTTGATTAGAATAAGTCCTAGGTTTTATTTTTTAGTGCTATTGTAAGTGAGATTATTTTCATAATTTCTCTTTTCAGTAGTTCATTGTTAATGTATAGAAACCACTGAATTTTGTACATTGATTTGTGTCCTACAGATTAACTAAATTTATTTATTAGTTCTAACAGTTTTTTCATCAAGTATTTAGGGTTTTCTACATATAAGATCATGCCATCTTAAACAGAGACAATTTAATTTCTCCTTTCCAATTTGGATATGTTTTATTTCTTTTTCTTATCTAATTGCTCTGGTTAGGACTTCCAGTACCATGTTGAATAGAGGTGGTGAGAGTGGACATCTGGTGTTGTTCCTGCTCTCTAGAGATAAAATGTTCAGCTTTCTACTGTTGAGTATGATGTTGGCTATGGGCCTGTCATATATAGCTTTTATGTATTGAGGTGCATCCCTTCTATACTTAATTTGTTCAGAGTTTTTTTATCATGAAAATATATAAAATTTTGTCAATATTTTTTCTGTACCTATTGAGATGATTATGGCAATTTTATCTTTCATTCTGCCAATGTTATATATCACATTTATCAATACTTATATGTTGAATCATCCTTCAGTCCCAAGGATAAATTCAATTTGAACATAATGTAAGATTCTTTTAATGTGCTATTGAGGGGTGCCTGGGTGGCTCAGTGGGTTAAAGCCTCTGCCTTCAGCTCAGGTCATGATCTCAGGGTCCTGGGATCGAGCCCCGCATCGGGCTCTCTGTTCGGCGGGGAGCCTGCTTCCTCCTCTCTCTGCCTACTTGTGACCTCTGTCTGTCAAATAAATAAAATCTTTAAAAAAATGTGCCATTGAATTCAGTTTGCTAGTATGTCGTTGAGGATTATTATATATATTTTCATCAGGGATACTGGTCCATAATTTTCTTATAGTGTCCTTATTAGGCTTTGGCATCAAGATAATGCTGGCCTCTAAAAATAAGTTTGGGACTTTTTTTCCTGTTCAACTTTTTGGAGGAGGATTTGGAGTATTTGTGTTAATTTTTTTAAAAATGTTTGATAGAATTCATCAGTAAAACCATCAGGTCCTGGGCTTTTCTTTATTGTGAAGTTTTTGCTTAGTGAGTTGATCTCTTTACTCAATATTGGTCTGTTTCAGTTTTCTATTTGTGATTCAATCTTGGTAAGTTGTATGTTTCTAAAAATTTATCTATTTTTTTAAGTTATCCAATTTGTAGGCATATAATTGTTCATAGAAGTCTTATGATTCTTTTGTGTTTCTGTGATATCAGTTGTAATTCCTCTTTTCTCCTTTCTGATATAATTTATTTGAGTCTCTTCTTTTTTTTCTCAGTAAGTCTGTAAGTAAGGTTTTGTGAATTTTGTTAATCTTTTCAAAAGTCAAATTCTTAATTTTTTGATCTTTTCTATGTTTTCTTCTCCCTATTACATTTAGTTTGGCTCTTGTATTTTTTGTTATTTTCTGCCTGCTGTTTATTCTGCACTTAGTTTGTTATTGTTTTTCTAGTTCCTTGAGGATTACATTTAGGTTGTTTATTTGATATTTTTTCTTTTTCCTAAATGTATGCATTTATTGTTATAAACTTTCCTTAATCCTTCTTTTACTGCATCTCATAGATTTGGTTTGTTGTGTTTCCATTTTTGTTTGTCTTAAGATATTTTCTTATGTCCTTTTTAATTTCTTTTTTGACACATTGGCTGTTTAGAAGTATGATGTTTAATTCCACATATTTGTGAATTTTCCAATTTTCTTCTTGTAATTGATTTCTAATTTTATACAATTGTGGTTGGAAAAGATACTTAGTATGATTTAAGTCTTCTTAAATTTGTTCCTTGCTTTGTGATATATTTTGGAAAATGTTCTGTGTTGGCTTAAAAATGAGTATTCTGCTGCTGCTGGATGGAATGTTTCGTGCATGTCTAGAGTACGTTCAAGATCAATGTGTCCTTCTTGCTATTCTGTCTGGGTAGTCTACTGATTCCTGAAAGTAAGGTATTGAAGTCCTCCACTATTTTAACATCTGCTTATCCTTTCATATCTGTTAGTACTTGCTTAATATCATTAAGTGCTCCAAATTAGTGCATATATACTTACAATTTTTATGTCTTCTTGGTGAATTGACACATTTATCATTATATGATAACCATTTTGGTCTCTTGTTACACTTTTTACTTAAAGCCAATTTTGTCTCAGAACAGCTACCCTTATTCTCTTTAGTTTATATTTGCATGGAGTATCTTTCTATATTCCTTCACTTCATACTATATTAAAGCTCAAGTACATCTCCTGTAGGCAACATATCATAGGTTCATTTTTATCTTTTTATCCATCAAACCACTCCATGTCTTTTGAAAAATTTAGTCCATTTACATTTAAAGTAATTATTGATAGATAAGGACTTGGGAATTCCATCTTGTTTTCTGGCTATTTTGCAGTTCTTTTGTTCCTCTCTTTCTATCTCCTTTAGTGAATTGATGATTTTCTCTAGTGGTATGCTTTGATTCCCTTCTCTTTAGCTTCTGTTTATAGATTTTTGCATCGTGGTTATCACGGGCCTTACATGAACTATAGTAATTATTTTAAGCTGATAACAACTTAATTTTGATTGCATAAAAAACTTTACCCTTTAATTCCTCCCCTAATGTTTTTGACATTATGATTTACATCCTTTTTTATTTTTATCCAGTAGCAAATTATCAGTTATTGCATAATTAATTAATAATTAATCCAATCAAATTTAAATGGAATTAAATTGAATGAATAATTAAAATAATAATTTTTTGGTCTTTTAAAATGTATACTAAAATTAAGTGGTTAGCACAACACTGTCTTGCAGTATTAGAGTATTCTGAATTTGGCTATATATACCTTTGTAGTGTGTTTTAAATTTGTGTACATTTTCATGTTGTTACTTAGACTAAATTCTCCCTTGTTATTTCCCTTGTGTATAGATATAATTTCCATTTTCCTAATGGTTGCCCTGAGGATTACAATTAACATCTTACTTTAAAACAATCTTGCTCAGATTAATATTAACTTAAATAGTTCAAAAAACTTTATTCCAAGATTGTTCCATTTACCTCTCCTTTGTGCTACTATTGTCATGTACTTTAGATTTTTATATACTATTGGCTAATTAACCCATTTTTGTAATTATTGCTTTATACAGTTGCCTTTCAAATTATATGAGAGAAAAAATATTACCAAAAATACATTTACATTCTCATATGTTTACCTAATTAGTTGCCTTTACTACTGCTGTTGATTTCTTCCTGTGGACTTAATCTATTATCTGGTATTCCTCTCATTGTACTTAGTCTAAATAATTACCTTTAGTTTTTCTTGTAGGGGTGGTTTTCTAGCAAGAAATTCTGTTTTTGTTTATCTAGAAATGTCTTAGTTTGGCTGGATGTTGTATTCTTAATTAATATTCATTTTCTTACAATACATTGAATATATCATCCTACTGCCTTCTGTTCTCCATGGTTTCTAGTGAGAAGTCAGTCATTGATTTATATTGAAAATCTTTGGTATGAGGTCAGTCCTTTATTTATTACATGCAATTTCCTGAAAACATTGATGTTGACAATTTTGCCAGTGTTTTTGTTGTTTTTAATGTACAGGTAGATTTATAAAAATCCTCACTACACAGTACTGGTTGCTCTTACCTTTTAGTTCATTTTTAAATGGATGTTCATCAAGTGTTCTCATACACATGAAGAAGGTGCTCACAAGTCCCTCAAGTTTTTCAAGTGCAAATCAAGTAGGCTACAACAAAAAGAGGTACAGTGGAGTTGGAAAGATATATCCCTCAACTCCACAGATTTTGTTACTTGATTTATGAGTGGCTACAATTTTTTTTAAATTGTGTCTTATAATTTGAGTTCTCAATTATTAAATATTTCATGAAGGTCTAAATAAATAAATAAATTTTGTGAAGGTCACACTTTGTGGGTTTTTTGTATTTATTGTACATATATGATAATGGGAATATTTCTAAATATATAAACATTTATTATTAAGTATTAGTAGGCAAAACTATCTCACATCTCTTTCATAAAACAAAGAAAATAGTTGCAACTTCTTAAAAAAATTATTAAAGTCATGTTAAATACTTCATGTATTTTTCCCAACAGAAAATTTTACTTACATTCCAATAATTTACTATCACTTAATATTAACAAATATGGGCCAAAGTATTTTGCAATTACACGGTATATAATAAGTAAAACTAAGGCAACTATAAAATACTCCATCTCTCTGTATATTCAAGAGAAAAGATAGTGATGCATCAAAATATTATTCTTTGCCTATATTTTTTTCTTACCTTATAAGTCAAAAAATAACTATAATTCCATAAAGACTTGATAAACCAATTTGAGTTTATGCTACATGTTTGGGGCTGCAAAAGAATATCTAAAGATGCCCAATAATTTCAGGAATATGTGCAGTAGTATGTTTAATATGTGCTAACAGAGAGAGGTGTTCTGAAGACATTTGGGTGAAGCTTCTATTTAAAAATTATTATATTGTTGATAAATATTTTGGCTGTTTCCTTAATTTGACTATTGTTGATAATGCTACTATAAATATTGGGGTGCATGTATCCCTTTGAACTAGTATTTTTGTGTTTTGGGAAGTGCAATTGCAATAGGATAGTTCTGTTTTTAACTCTGAGGAATTTCCTCCATACTCTTTTCCAGAGTGGCTGCACTAGTGTGCATTCTCACCAATATTACAAGAGGGTATCTTTCTCCACATCCTTGCCATCTCCTGTTGTTTCTTGTGTTCTCGATTTTACCAAATTAAAAAAAAAATTATCTATTTATTTATTTGAGTGAGAGATTGAAAGAAAGCATGAATACAAACAAGGGGAGGCAGAGGGAAAGTGGACCCCCATTGAGTAGGGAGCCTGATGTGGGGCTGAGTCCCAGGACCCTGGAATCATGATGTAAAATGAAGGCGTACGCTTAACCAGCAGAGCCACCCAGATGCCTCAGTTTTAGCCATTCTGACAGGTGTGAAGTGATATCTCATTGTAGTTTTCATTTGTATTTTACTGATAATGAGTGATGTTGAGCATCTTTTCATGTGTCTGTTGTCCATCTGTATGTCTTCTTTGGAAAGATTCATGTCTTCTGCCCAATTTATAATTGGATTATTTGCTTGTTGGGTGCTGAGTTTTATAAGTTCTTTATATATTTTGGATACTAACCCTTCATCAGATATATCTTTTGCAGATATCTTCTCCCATTCTGCAGGTTGCCTTTGGTCTTATTGACTGTTTCCTTTGCTGTGCAGGATATTTTTATTCTTATAAAGTCCCAAGAGTTTATTTTTGCTTTTGTTTCCCTTGCCTCAGGAGACATGGCTGATAAGAAGTTACTGCAACTGATGTCAAAGAGGTTACCATCTATGTTCTCCTCTAGGATTTGAATGGTTTTCTGCCTCATGTTTAGGTCTAATCCATTTTGATGAATGGATAAAAAAGATGTGGTATATACATACAATGGAATATTATTCAGCCATAACAAAGAATGAAATCTTGCCATTTGTAATGACTTGGATGGAGCAAGAGTGCATTATATTAAATGAAATAAGTCTGTCAGACAAAGACAAATACCGTATGATTTCCCCCATATGAGGAATTTAAGAAACAAAAGCAAAAATCACAGGGGAAAAAAATAGAGGCAAACCAAGAAACAGACTCTTAACTACAGAGAACAGACTCATTATTACCAGAGGGGAGGCGGGTGGGGGGATCAGTTAAGTAGATGATGGAGATTAAGGAGTGCAGTAGTTGTGATGAGCACTGGGTGTCATATGTTAGTGTTGAATGGCTAAACTGTACATCTGAAACTAATATTACACTATATGTTAACTTATCAAATTTAAATAAAATCTTTAACAAATTGTATCTTATGCTCTATTCAAACCACTAAAAAGAAATATCTTTTCCAGAGAGAAATACTTAAAAGTGAAGTGCTCATTTTGTTATTAAAGTAAAAGATTTATTCTTTCAAGGACAACTTACCCAAATATAGAATTATTTGTTTTAAGTGAAAGCAATCTTCCTTTGTTTCCCCCATCAAGTTTATTTAGGGATGATTTTATGTGAGTTTTACTATACTTTAGTTTATTGTTTTTACAATCAACAGTAGCACTATTAACAAGAATATATTTCTTGGCACGTTGCCAAGTGGAATAGAACCCACAGTTTTAATTTTTAAAAAAATTTTTAACATGGACTCCCTTTAAATATCAGGGATAGTTGTACAAGTTTTGTGTAAAAACTAAAGTTCATTGAAAATTTTTAAGATGTAGAATGTGAGAGAGATTGAGCAGAACTATGTGGGAAATCTGACTGCCATTTTTATGTCATACCTGCTTCATAGATCAGGGTGGGTCTACTAGGTTAAAGGACCATAAAAGAACAAGCACAAGTTCATTTGGTTTTATGTTCATTCATTTTCATTGAATTTAATAGGTGTTCCAAGGAACCCATAAAGTATTTTCATAATATATTCCGATATATTAATATCAAATTTCATCATAATGGACTTTCTATTATGGAGGAGTCCTTGCTTTAGTAAATTTAAGAAGTTAATTCATAGGGAGAGAAATAAAATCCTTTCAAAATGTGACTGTGTGGATGAATGTGCATAAAATTCACTAAGTCTGTCTTATGTGTATGGTGTGTTATATTTGAAGACCCATTCATATTTCTAAAAGTTATTTTGCATATAATTACAGGGCATCATCAAACAAAACTTTGGGTTGCATTATTGTTTGAAAGAAAAAGATGAGACAAATACTCAAATGTTAAGTAAGGAGAGAGAAAATATGATTGCTTAGTCTCCTGGCTCTTTGAGCAATGTCTTTTCTGCTATTACATGTGATTCTAATGACTTGTCCTCCATTTACTCAACAGATGTGGGGACACTCAGTGTGGCCAGGTTTTGACTGACAGTATTACACTGTCGGTACAGAAATAGAAAACAGAATCATTGCAGCCTGGTTGCTAAAACCCTAGGAGGCAGGAATCAAACAAATAATCCATTGTGATCACTGCGATGATAAAGGGAGGTCCTATTATGGTGGGATATAAGGTATAAGTAGACGTATGTGACAAAAGGAGAACCCAGAAAGAAAGTGGCTGAGTATGGTGGAAGGCAAGGAATTTTCTAAATACTGGAGATCAGGTGAGCTTAGCCTTCAACATCTACAGGCTGAAGAACCTTTTGAACATCCAAGGACTAATCTCCAACAGGCACTTATCTCTATACCTCTGAGTAGGAAAGACTTTGTTTAGGCATCTAAATAAGGAATCAATTTGCACAGTAAAAATTCTGTTAATTAGCTCAACTATGGTAAGTACATGCGGGAGAAGAGGGAAGATGGCAGAATCCTATAAAACATCAGACTGAAGCAAAGGAAGAAAGCGGTATACAGAGGCTTGTGGTGTAAATTTCAAAGAATGGACATTATCAAATTAGCAGAACATCTGGTGAGTTACGAACTGAAACAACCCCTTTATATTTGGGAAAAGATGCATTTTAGTTTAGATTTGGCAGAGCTATTTTGGTGAGATGGTTGAAGTAAGAGCAATATACTCAGAAAAAGTGATATTGAGAAACTGGAAAACATATTATAGCTTGCTGTACCATATTCTCTTGAAACCTTTTTCCTTCTTTTCTTTCTTTGTTCCTTGCTTGTTTGCTTTCTTCCAACTATCCTTCCCTCCTTTCTTCCATTTAATTCTACTTTTTGTGCAAAGAGAGAAAGAGGTGGGTCACCTTAAAGGAATTTAATGGAATTTTTAACCTTTCAAAATCACATATCCTTCAGAAAATATTATTCATCCCCTACCAAAAAAAGTACACATACCTACAATTTTGTAAACAATCTCAGGAAGTTTTCAATCCCTTTGATATTCATTCATTAGGTCAAAAGCTTTCAGTGGATAACCAGTTAAGAATTTCTGCTACCAAATCTTAAGATCCTAGTAGTACGGGCATGGATATATGGAACTATGTGGGTGGACCAATTTAATATAAAGAAAATATACATTTCCTGCCATTTCTCTATTTTTGTTTGTAATAAAATAAAATATAAATAACTCTAGCTCAGTATATTGGAAGCATTCATTCACTTAATAAACATTTATTTAACATTTCCTAAAAACCAGGTGTTGGACTAGATGCCTGGAATACACATGAGAATAAAGTGTTTCTGTTGCTCCCAGCCTTCTGAGGGCAATGAGGAGTCAGCAAAGGAGGAATATTGCAACAGGGAGACTCTATATCATATCTACCTATGTGCTGTTTTCTCATACAAATGGGCACTGCCTCATAGGATCATAAAGTTAGTTCTTTGATTTTTTTGTGGTTACAGCACAATTTTTAGTTCTAAAATTTTTGTAATACTAAAATTGTTTAGAAGTGAAAACTTGAAAAGGTTCTACTCTCTTCATTCATGACCCAAGAAACAATGTTGGGGGGTGAGATGTAGCTACTATCAGACCTAGATTTAAGTCTGGGAAGTAACATTGCATCTGTATGACTTTGAAAAAATGTACTTGATTAATGAAAGACTTAGGTCCTCTGCTTGGAAAGTGGGTCATTCACAGAAATGTTGGATTCCTGTACATGTTAATGATCTAAGTGCATTTAAAGCACTCACCTCACTGACAAAAAAATAAGCAAAATAAGTTTATAAGTGATGATGATGATGGTGATTGAATATGTAAGTGTGGTGGTTTTTAAATTTGAAATGTTTTATTTGATTGGAAATCCCTAGATATTCTATTCAAATCCTTACATTGTTAGATAAAATCATGAAATAAAATGAGGATAATGCTTTGTTGATAAACTGTGAAATAATTAAGATTAAATATCTTTTTATAAGACAATCAAGTAGAATGTAAGTTAAAATCAGGAGAAAGTATTAAAAATATCAAAGAAAATCAGAAAAATCTAACAAAGTGCAAAGAAACAACAGGGGATTGTTTGAAAAGACCATTATTTGGGGATTTTGCTTTCAGCCAAGATGGAGTAACAGACCGGGTTTACTCTCCCCCTGAAGTAGTTGAAAACAGAACCAAATATATGTAACAATAATTTTTAGGCATTGAACATCAGGCAACAACCCAGGACAATGATTTCTGAGAGAGTAGACAGAGAGGATGTGATATGAGCCCTATCATTGACTCAAGTACTGCCTAAAGAGCATTTCTACATTGCAGTTTAAGATAAAGGAACCAGTCAGAGCCTAGAAGACTGCTGGAATTCAGGATCTACACAAATCACCATCTTGGGCTACCTCATGGCATTTAAAAAGTTTTTTTAAAAGATTTTATTTATTAATTTGAGAGAGAGCGAGAGCGAGAGAGAGAGCAAGCACCAGCTGGGGGGAGGGGCAGAGGGAGATGGAGAAGCAGGCTCCCCACTGAGCAGGGAGCCTCATGTGGACCTTGATCCTAGGACCTTGGGACCATGACCTGAGCCAAAGGCAGATGCTTAACTGACTGAACTACTCAGGTGCCCCCTTCATGGCATTTTAAAAAAGAGTTTTTATTTATTTATTTGAGAGAGCGCAAGAGAAAGAGTGCACCAACTGGAGGGGATTGGCAGAGGTAGAGGGAGAGAGAATCTCAAGCAGACTTCCCACTGAGTGTGGATCCCAACTCCAGGGATCAAAGCCAAAGTCAAGAGTCAAACATTTAACCAACTGAGTCACCCAGGTGCCCCCTTCATGGCATTTTTAATTTCCCTTCTGACATTGGCTCCTATGCTTGGTGGCCATCTTGAAGAAAGAGGTCTGTGTTTTCAGTATGGAAACTTTGTACCTATTTCTGGAGGGATTAAAAAGACTTTCTGTGCAAATTACTGTTTGTCTATTCTATGGGGCTGGGGGTAACCTGAAGGACAGGTGCAAGACTCTTGTTTATGGTTTTCCATACTCAAAATTTAGTCAGTGTGGAAAAGTGGCAGGCATTAATCAAAAGCATTTTAGGGCGAATGAAAAAATTCCCAGCTACTTGAAGCAAAAGACTAAGGTTGAGACAAGAAATGCCTGGGTTGGCTATACTATCAGTCAAAATACAAACTTTATATTAAAAGTTATTAGAAAAGGCAAAGGAGAATTTACATATTGATAAAACGGTCAATTTCTCAAGAAGATATGAAAATTATAACCATGTATGTATCAAACAACAAAACTCTAAATACATAGGAAGCAAGCATTGACATACTTGACAGGTAAAATAGATAATTCTATTACCACAGTTGGAGATCAATACTACACTTTCAGTAAATAGAACATTTAGACAGGAGATAAGTGAGGAATAGAAAACTTCAGCATTACTATAAACATACTTATAGACATATACAGAACACACCATCCAACAACAACAGAGTACACATTCTTCTCAAGTGTACATGGAACATTTTCCAAGGTAGATCATAGGTTCAGCCACAAAAAGCCTCAGTAAATTTAAAGAATATTGAAATTTTACAAACTATCTTTTCTGGACTTGATGGAATGAAACTCTAAATCAATAACAGAAGGGAAGCTAGAAAATTCACCAGTTTTTTGGAAATTAAACAAGTGACTTTTAACCAACAGATCAAAGAAAAAACAACAAAAGTAAAATAAGAAAATGTTTAGGAATAAATGAAAATAAAAATCATACTAAAACTTATGAGATGAAATGGGAGGGAAATTTATAGCAGTAAATGTCTACATTAAAAAAGAAGAGAGGGAAATTGTGGGGGAGATGAACCATGAGAGACTATGGACTCTGAAAAACAACCTGAGGGTTTTGAAGGGGCGGGGGGTGGGAGGTTGAGGGAGCCAGGTGGTGGGTATTATGGAGGGCATACATTGCATGGAGCACTGGGTGTGGTGTAAAACTATGAATTCTGTTATGCTGAAAAGAAATGAAATTTAAAAAAAAATAATAAAAATAAATAAAAAATAAAAATAAATTTTAAAAAAGGAAGAAAGATCTCAAATGAATAACCTAACTTTACATTCTGAGGAACCAGAAAACTAAGAGAAAAGCATACCCAAATGTAGCTGATGGCAGGAAAAGATGGAGAGTAGAACAGAGATTAATGAAATAGGATAGAAAAACAATAAAGAGAATAATGAAATCAACAGCTGGTTCTTTGGAAAGAGCAACAAAATTGACAAACTTTTAGCAAGATTGACATAGAAGAAAGAAGACTCAAATAACTAAAATCAGAAACATGTGTAGAACATTACTACTCATCTTACCGAAGTAAAATAGATTAAAAAAGAATACTATAAATAATTGTATGCCAACAAAATAAGATAACCTAGGTCAGATGGACAAATTTCTGCAGACATATAACTTACCAAAATTAACTCTAGAAGAAATAGAAAATCTAAACATACTGATAACAATTAAAGACATTCAATCAGTAATAAAAAGCTTCCCCACAAAGAAAAATTCAAGACTAGTTGGCCTCACTTCTGAATTCTACCAAACATCTAAAGAGGATTTAACAAAATTCTTCTTGAAGTTTTCTGAAAAACAGAAAAGGAGGGAACATTTCTTAAATCATTTTTATGAGATCAGCATTACTCTGATACCAAAGGCAGATAAGGATATCATAAGAAAAGGAACTTGTACAGCAATATCTCTTATGGATATATATGGATATATGTGCAAACATCTTCAACAAAATGCTAGCAAATTGAATTTCATAGCATATTAAAGGATTATACTCCATGACCAAGTGGGATTTATATTAACAACTCAAGGATGGTTCAGTATAATAAAATCCATCAGTGCAATATACTACATTAATGGATCAAAGATGGAAAACCTTGATATCTCAAATGATGCATAAAAGTATTTGACTAATTCAAAACCCCTTCCATGATAAAAATACACAGAAAGCTAGAAATAGAAGAAAACTTCATCAACATGATAAAGAACATTTATGAAAAATGCACAATGTCATACACAGAAAGATTTCCCTCTAAGGTGAGGATGAAGACAAAGTGGGCGATTTCATGACTTATTCAACACTCTACTGGAAAGTCTAGTGAGAAAATTAGGCAACAAAAAGAAATAAATGGCTTTCAGATTGGAAAAGAAGGATGAAAACTGTATTTTCAGATGCCATGATCCTATACAGAAAATCCCGAAGAGTCTCAAACCCTTAGAGAAAATAAACAAATTCTGAAAAGTTTCTGTGTAGCAGTTCAACGACAAATATTAATTGCTGTTTCTATGTACCAATAACAAACACACTAAAAATTTAATTAAGATAATTTCATGTATAATGATATCCAAAAGAATAAAATACCTAGAAATAAATTTAACAAAGGAGGTGAAAAATGTGTGTGCACAGAACTACAGAATATTAGTGAGTGTAATTAAGATGTAGTAAATGGAAAGACATCCCTATTAATAGATTGGAAGACTTTACATTATTAAGACACCAATCCTACCCAAAATGATGCATTTATATATTTAATTCAATCCCTATAAAATTCCAACAGCCTTTTGCAAAAAAAAAAAAAAAGGAACACTCAATCCTCAAATTCATATGGATTTGAAGGGAACTCAAAAACCAAAAACAAACTTGCAGAAGAACAAATTTGAAGGACTTTTCTTTTTTTTGAAAACAATACTATTTATTATTTATTTTTATTATTGTTCCTCTTTTTTTTCATTTTATTTTATTTCTTTTTAGTGTTCAACATTCATTGTTTATGCACTACACCCAGTGCTCCATACAATACGTGCTCTCCATAATACCCACCACCAGGCTCACACAACCCCCCTCCAAAGCCCTCAGTTTGTTTCTCAGAGTTCACAGTCTCTTATAGTTTTTCTCCCCCTCCGATTTCCTCCACCACACTTCTCCTCTCCATCTCCCAATGTACTCCATGTTATTCCTTATGCTCCACAAATAAGTGAAACCATATGGTAATTGACTCTCTCTGCTTGATTTATTTCACTCAGCAAACCTCTTCCAGTCCCATCCATGTTGATACAAAAGTTGGGTATTCATCCTTTCTGATGGGGGCATAATACTCCATTGTATATATGGACCATATCATCTTTATCCATTCGTGAAGGACTAAACCCTTAACCAAACTTACAACAAAGCTACAGTTCTTTAGACATAGACTCCAATGGAATATAACTGAGAGAGTTCAGGATAAACCAATATACCTATAGGCAGTAGATTTTCATCAAAGGTGCCAACATCCTTTGATGGGGGAAAATAACTCTTCAACAAGTAATTCTGGAACAACTGTATATTCATATGTAAGACAGTAGTTGGATTGACCTCTACCTCACTATATATAAAAATAAATATATCAGCATCATAATTATTAAAGTGAAAATTATAAAAATCTTAGAAGAAAAAATATGGATAAGTCTTTAAGTTTTTAGAAGGCAATGAATTCTTAGATACAACACCTAAAGTATGAGCAACAAAATAAAACCAATAGACCAGCAAAATTAAAATTTTTTGCATCAAAGAACATTATTGAGAGAGAAAAGATACTCCCAAAATAGGAAAAAATACTTTCAAATCATATGTCTGATAAGGTTCTTATAAACAGAATATATAAATAATTCTTACAATTTAATAAAAAGACAAGTT
>PISX010017771.1:0-42479 GCA_004024625.1 Mellivora capensis | reverse complement strand
CCACCGTGCAGCAGTACTGGGGGACACCGAATGTGCACATCACGCTGCACCGCCAGAGGGGAAGACAGCCCTTCCCGGAACACGGACGCGGAGGCTCCCCGTAGACCGCACGCGGCTCCGGCCAGCAGAGCGCGGTGGCCTGCGAGGCCGGCGCTCGGGAGCAGATCTGCGTCTGCAGAGCCGCGGACCCTCTTCCTCCCACCACGGCGTCCGCGGTGCGGGCGACCCACCCGCGGGCCGCGGTCATCGCGGGGCAGAGACGTTGGTGGCGCCGCACGTACCACAGCCTTGCGAGACCGCCGGACACGGCGACAGTCCAAAGGCTGACACGTAGCCACGCTGTCCGGGGAAAGCCACTCTGTATTCATTTCTGCGGCAGAAAAGCAACAGGCCGACGTGCGGTGCCGCCGTCTTGCTGGAGTCCGAGTGAAAGGGCTGTCGGGGCTTAGAGGAAAGCGGGAGCGCAGCAGCGCCCCGCCCGCGGCCGCATCGTGAAATCCGCCGGCTTTCTGCAGAGCGAAAGGCCGTTTCTTTTGCTACTGCCCACCTGCCAGTTTTAAACCCAAATACAGCGGACAGCCCTGCCCTGCACGGCCGTTCCCATGCTTGCATAAAGTCCCTGCGGCACACCCAGATTTTCATGAGCGGATGGGGGAAAACAACCTCAGAGCAAGGTGTTGGTCATGTTTGGGAACTTGTCAGTACACATTCAGGGTCACCAAGGACACCATGGCCCTCCACATGGCTCAAATTCTACTGTCCATCGATAACTTGGGCTGTGCAGAGATGACTGGGTTCCATGTAAGTAACTATGGACTCAGGCTCAGCCTGTCCATCTCCCCCTCCCTATGGGGCCACCCCCCCCATTCCAATACAGATGGCGGCCGGTTTCCCGTACACCAGGCTCAGACAACCTTGGGAAAAGACATTAAAGGACAGCTCTGGGGAGTCCTCACCTTACCAAGACATCCTGGGAAGGCTTCCTACGTCAGTCCTTGAACCAGAGCTGGGAGTGGGAGTGATGCTGAGGGAGGGGGCCACCCCAAATCAACAGGTGACCCCAGTGACCACGGAGCATTGGTTACACCGTGCCTTGGCGAGCCCCTCCACCTTCGTCACTAGCTGCATAGCTTGACTGGGGCCCTCCTAGAAGGAAATTCTAGAGGTGCCCACTTGAGAGAGCACTTCACTTACAGTCAGGCACTCCGACCTCTCCCTCCAACGGTCCCAGGAGGTAAGATCTAGGGTTCACGTGCCGAATCGCTGTCTCGGAAATGGTCGCAGGCAACTGTTACCAAAGTGGACCATCGTTTGAAAAGCAATGACTGTAGGTGGTCCGCATGTTAGAACCCGAGCCCAATGCCACCTAAGATGGCTGCTGGGGACGGAGGACACCGGCTGCAGATCATCAGGAGGCTACCCATCCTGTAAGGGTCGTCCATCCCGTAAGGAAGCCATGGCCCGGCCGTGATGGAGACGTGAAGCTGGGACAGACGGTTGGGGCCCAGACACATTCAGAGACTCTAGAAAAACTACTTGCCCTGATGTCTCCAAAGAGGAGTTTTAGGATGTGGTTGTCGAACATGAGCTTGGCTTTAATGTAGTACGGCATAAAATATCATCCAACAGTTTACTAACAAGAAACTGGAACAAGCTTAACATGATAAAAGAGATAAAGGACCATCAACTTAGAGATACTCCATTTATGAGCAAGGACAGAAGCAAAGCAAATGTGATGTTGGGAGCACAGAAACTGGAATCACGCGAAGGACGCCCGTTGAGAACCTGTGTGGCTGGTGTGTCGCCGGGAAACTTCTTTCCTAAGATTAGTGATTACACTGCTCTCTCACCCAGCAGCTGCTGGGTCCCTGCCACAAATCAGGCAGCCCAGTTCAGGCTGACTCTCAGGAAAGTTCTGCTAGGGAGAAAGCAGCTGCCCATCTCTCTCTCGGTATATGAGGTGCTGGTTTCCAAGTTGTCACAATGAAAAGTAAAATACTTACGGCCTCAAGAACTGCTTTTAATTAAATTGCCAAATTGCCCATTGGGGGTCATCTACAAATTGTGCTGCTTTCTTTTTTATATGAAATGAGCAATGTTCCATGGGAAATGCCGTGAAATCCAGTCCTCTGTAGGAGCCTGCCCAGAAGGGTGTGGACGCAGGGATGTCTGCATGTCCTGCTGCTGTGTTTCTGTGCCCACGAGAGCACCAAGAGGCCGCCCAGCAGAAGTGGGGTCTGTGCTCACTGGGGTGACTCAGCTTTGTAGAAGTTGGGACATTTGGCCATGGGTCAGAGAGGAGAACATGCCGCACCCTTCCCAGTGCAGACCTACAGTCTGTTACTGTCAATAAGTGTGAAGTGTTTCGGAAATCAGAAGTGGTTCCAGAATTTATTTGATGGTGAACCTGACCTGAACTAACATGCAGCTACTCATGGGACAGTGTGTGCGTGCGTGTGTGTGTGCGTGATCATGTGCGTGTGTTTGCGTGCGCACACACACACACACACAGGTATGCGCGTTTGGGGCTGCGAGTATTTACATGTCCCCCACCATACGGCAGGTACCGCCGCAGATGTTATGTGACAGATGCTATGTGGAGCACGCCACTTCTCTAAAATCTGGAAAACACTGAATTTCAAGGGGGAGGATCTCAGTATGCAGAGGGATGTTCTGTGTTTCTGGGCGCTGTATGGATCCCCAAGTGACCACCCTCACTGACTACACAGGACGCCCGTCCCGTGCCACTTTGCACAGCTGCTTCCGTCATAAATTGAGTGTCCAGATGGAAAGACCTGCAACGTGAGCTCTGTGTATCCCAGGCCGACCCCAAACCTCAATCCCAGGTGAAAGGCACAAATGCAGAAAGTAAAGTAGTAAATCTAGAAAATTCCACAGATTAAAATACAGTTATGAGCCAAGAGAAGGTTTTTCAAAACTGAACATAAAAAATTACTAACTGAAAAGGAAAACAAATGATCACAATTAAGGACTTCTGTCAATCAAAAGATTAGGAGGCTAAACACAGCCAGCAGGGGTGAGAGATGGAAGCAGCGCTAACTGGGCTGCACCTCCAGGAGGAGGAGATGTCAGGCTCTCGCTCTAGAACGACTAAAACACTGTGGCCGTGTTTGGCCACAGTGTTGCTCAGTGCTCAGCGCTGCAAAGCACACCTGAGAGGACCCTGGCGGGGGAGGAGGCAGACCGGCTGGGCGGAGACTCCCCCGGGCCTCCCCAGACTCAGAGCTGGAGGGCTGGACACCCAGAGAGCACCGGGCAGAGACAGAGGAGCCCCGGCGGGAGCTGAGGTCTTCAGCGCAAGGACCAGGAGAGGGGCCGCCTGGCAGGACAGGCAATTTCTAGGCAATGACTGCCCTCCAGAGTGGCAATGTGGACACCCGCCCCCCTCGTGGCGGCAGTGACCGTGGCGGGCAGCCAGAGCCCCCATCAGGTGCCAATGGCGGCCAGCGCAGACCGGGACTCCTCCCCGCCGGGCACAGGGGAGGCGGCCCGTCCCCCTGTGCTGCGGGTGCAGCGCCAGGCAGAGGCAGCCAAGCTCTGGGTCCGAAAAAGGTCCCGACACTCACGACGTGATGTGAAGCCGTCCTGGCCGCCATCACGAATCACTCAGAACCAGGGAGGTCTCCAGCAGAACGAACGTCCACTTGGAGACAGCGGAAGGAGACGCCGGGAAGCCGCAGCCAGAGAATCGGCCCCGTCCCAACTGCAGACAGAAGCGGAGAGAGAAGCAGAGACCGAAGTGGAGCAAAGAGAAGGTACCTCGGGGATGCACGCTCGCCACCGGCGGGGACGAGGGCCAGGGCCAGCTGGGAAATGCTCCAAGAAGCAGTAGCTGCCGACTATACAGATTTGTAAGGTACAAACCTACAAAGCAACAAAACCCCAAATTCACACCAAGACTTGTCATAGCCTTGTGAAAGTTAAAGACAAAGAGGGGCACGGGGGGCTCAGTCGTTGAAGCGTCTGCCTTCGGCTCAGGTCGTGATCCCAGGGTCTCAGGATCGAGTCCCCCATCGGGCTCCGGGCTCAGCCGGAAGGCTACTTCTCCCTCTCCCTGCCCAACTCCTGCTCTCTCTCTCTCTTAAGTAAATAAATAAAATCTTTAAAAATAAATACAAATGTTCCCACAATGAAATTTCATTTTAAAAAGATTTCCCTTCCAATTTTTCAAATTGGAGTAATTCATGTTCACTGTAGAAAGTGTGGTAAATATGAATAAATAAATAAATAAGAGGAAACACCCCAATCCTCATGACTAGACTGTTTTTTTGTTTTGTCTTGTTTTTGCTAACATTTTCGTGTACTTCCTTCCTTCCTTTCCTGATGTGTCTACATTGTACACATACAAACAGATGCACACGAGGATTAGGAGCATATTACACTGGGCCCATGGTCTTGTCTTGCATTATGACATGAGTTTTGAAAACGTGGGGTTGCCACCTACTGTCCCAACACTGTTCACGTGGGACCTCCTGTGACACAGGTTTTGGGGGGCGAGATGCTCCCCAAGGTCCCATGACCACTAGGAAGGTTGTTGGTCCCTAAGGTTTCCATCATGAGGTGGGGACATGACCACAGGAATGAAAAATATGTCCCTGGGTCCCACGGGGCTGGCCAGCAATGAAGTAAAATAAGAGTGTCCGGGTCTAACAGGTGTCCTCGGGCATCCTCCTGATACCTCTAGTTTTTGAGGACAAAATGCTGAAGGTGAAAAATGTTAACTTTATACAAGAAAACTGCATTTATGTCCATAGGTGATGTTTAAAAGCCCCTTTAAATATGTCTAACAATAGTGGTTCTGTCCATAGGAGTTTGCGTTCATGCGTGCAAGCCCGCGTTGCAACGTGCACATCTTGCATTTTCATTCTCTGGCAAACCCTGGAAGCGGCACGGCCTCTTACAGAAATCTGCGAACGCAGCCTGTACTTTTATCTTGCTGAATCTCCATCTTTTCACACCGTCTTTTCTTTTAGGAAGGAAAGAGCTGTCAAAATGTGATAATACGTTTGTGTATCACACTGAAAAATAATCTGGGCGCCAATCGGTATATCCGGCAATTATCCAGCTTCCGACAGAGGACTGGTGAGCGCGCTGCCCGAGGCCAACGGGGGCCCGGCTCACCTGGGCGGGGGCAGAGCTGCGGCTGGGAGCGCCCACCTCCTTCCGGTCCACGCGGCTCTAATGGAGCAGTCATTTGTACGTGTCAGTGGACAGAATCAAAGGGTGATCGGATTTTGTTCCAGGCAATTTCTCCTTTTGTTTTTCTTAATTCATGAGTATTAATATTCTTTAATGAGGTTTTTTTTATTTTGAGTGTTTTGTTGTTGTTGTTTTAGGAGGAAGCTCTGGAGTGTCAAGCATTAGCGAGCTTGAAGTAACGGAACATAACAACAAAAGTGTATGACCGGCCCTGTATAAAGGGAAGAGGAGGAGAAGGCTTGGTGTGCACTCCACCAAGAGTGGATGCTGCTGAGGCCCCGGGGGTCTCGTGCGACGTCAGCAGAGGCTCGAGATCGTCATGTCGCTCTGATGCCCAGTCTCGTATCTCTGTGTCTTATAAGATGGAGCTGATGTGTGGCCTGGTGCTCGGCCTACACACATCTGGGCGAAAGAAACCAGCAGCGGTAGCCTTGAAGAAGTGTCCATGGCCAGGCTGAGCGGACACAGGGAAGCTGTCATGGCCACGCGCTCGCGGTGTGTCTGCACCGTGCGGGACACAGTGCATTCTCCCACTTAGTCCTCAAATACATCTCCCAAGCTGGGACTCCTTCCATTCCCATTCTTCCGGTACAGAAACATACTCAGAGTTTAAAATCTGCTCACGGGTGTGGGCAGGTAAGTGGGAGACAAGAGATTGAGACCCAGGTGACCCGCTGCAGGGCATTAATTCTGGGACGCTGAGCTATATTCACACCTAAATTTAATGAAGGCATCACCGTGTCTTAAAATACATCTGAAAATAAATGTGTCACACTCTCTGTGGGGTGTTACATTTCCACTGTCAAAATTCTTTCCTAAAATTTTCAGTAGGAAGAGCTGAGAGTTATTAACAAAAGCGGCAAATGTGATGACATTCATAATAGTAAACATCTGTTTTCACAAAACAAAGGCACAATGTTGGGAAGGTTGGCGTTGCAGGAGTGTCTTCCTCTGGAGGGGAGAGGACGGAGGGAGTGGTGTCAGGCCTCGGGCAGTGTCTGGGAGGGTCTGGCCCCGGACCACTGAGCTGAGCCAAAACTGCTGAGGCTGGGCCCCGGGGATGGCGGACAGTGATGCACAAGTCTGGAGGGAAGTCTTCAGCTGGCCTGCGCCTCTTGGGCTGCAAGGCTGAGTCCACAGGCCACCCCTTCAGGGTGCTTGGCCCCTGGGATGGTAACGCTAAGGCCCATCCTAATTTTTACAGATGCATCAGGCATATCTGAAAATTGCCCATTATAACAACTTGCTAATTTTAGACTCTCTGAAAATACCAAAGGACAAGGTTTAATAATTTGGTTTATTCCGTTTGACTAAAACAGAATTAGGGTGACTCTGACACCACGATAGGGAGACACAGTGAAAACCAGCGGGGGGGCTTGATAGGAGAGGCCAGCGCTCGTGAACGGTGGCGGTGAAGACAGGACAGGGCCGGCCCAGCTGCGCTCCTGCGGTGCAGAGAAGCGCGTTGCATGGAACGAGGAGGAAGAGTCAGTGTCACGACTCAGTGCCACAGGTATTTCTTAGGCACTCGGCATCGCCAGAGAGGGCAGGCTGAATGAGATGCATGGGACAGTAAGACAACTGTGTAGACAGCGAAATGCAAAGCTGACGGCGGTGTGAGAGGCATCCTGCAGGTGTGCGGGCGCCAGGGCACGGCTTCTACCTGCCGGTGGTAGGTGGCGGCCGCCGGTCACCACAGGCTAGGGGCTGGCGGATTCCCCGTGTGGAGAGCCCACTTCCTTCCTACATGTCCGTCTTCTTGAGGTGTCCTCATGTGACTGACCAGGACAAGGGGGCTCTCTAGGGCCTCTTACAAGGGCACAAATCCCATCCATGAGCGTCCTGAGGACCTGACCACCTCCCAAAGTCCCCGCTTCCTCACACCATCACTTTGGGGGAGAAGTTTGAACTCGTGAGTTTGGGGGGACACAGACTTCTGTCCATAGCACGAGACTGTCATGAAGGTGATGGCATTGAGAAAGGGACAGAGAAGACCCTGGAGCGTGCTTCGTGCCAGGACTGCTGGGAACAGGGCTTGAGGACCAAGGGGCTGGTTGTGGGAGGGTCAGGTGCACCATGGGAGTGGGCAAAAGCTGAGGATCCACGCCCACACCCACCAGCAGCCCCCGCCTCTGCCCCAGCCCCCACATGTCCACGCTCTGGTGCACAACAGGGCCGGACGGAGTATGACCCAGTTTGCGTGGATCGCTGGAGCCTGCTGCTCACCGCGTGAAGTAGTTTGAATCACAGTCTGTCTGGGCTGCATGCCCGTGGCCCATCCGGCCTGGCGAGGAGCAGGGACTCCGTGGAGGGAGCCTGGTCAGGAGGGCCTGGGGAGACCGCCGAGTCTGGGGGAAGAGCGGGCTGCAAGGAAGAGGAGGGCAAGGTGCGGGGAGAAGGCGCAAATACCACATAGGGCATGAACTTGGCATGCAAACAATTCTCCCAGTTGGAATTTTTAAAGAAGCAATTCCTTTAAAAAGCCAAGAAGAGTCTAAACCACACACCTTTTCCATGATGGTAACTGAAGAGATTTTACTTGTCTTGTGCAGGGGAGGGAGAGGTGAGCCCACGGCTGGCGCTCAGCCACTCTGGTGCTCGTGGACTCTGCCTCTACCAGGCCTGGAAGCTCTCTCCGAGTGTCTTTGTCTTTGTCCTGGCCCCACAGGTTCCCGGTCGTTCCCACATGGCAGCCCTTTGGCCACATCCCTGCCTTCGGATTGTGTCTGGGTAGGATGGGCCTCGCGTCCGGCCACAGCACTGTGTGGCCAGCCCCTCGTTCCCGTACTGCCACCATGCCCAGGCTTCTATGCCCGACTGCCAGCCCATGGTGGTCTCCATACAGCCGGACGAGCCTTTGCTAACAGACTGGGGACCGCGCTGCGAGCCACTACAGCAAAGGCCACAGAGGCCCGGCCCGGCCAGCCCCAGTGAGGGCTCAGCCCCGTCTCCTCCGGCTCCCACTCTGGCTCACTTCACCAGGCTCTGCCACAGCTCCTTCGAGGCTGAGAGTGTGAAACTTAGCAAGGTGACAGAGGCAAAGCCAAGGCTCTGATGGCCCTTGCTCACAGAGCAGGACACGGGCTGTCCCCAGAGGCCAGCAGCAGGGAGGGAGAGCCGAGGGACAGATGGACAGCATCCGGACAAGCTTGGGCACGTCTGGTCCTGGGAGTGCCGTGCGTTCCCTTCGAGTGTGTGGCTCAGCCCACAGGGGTCCGGAGGATAAGGACAAGCCCATGGGGCCTCAGACTTCAATGTAAGCAAGGCCTGGCCTGTCCCACGTGCTCTGGAAACCTCCGAAGTGCAGCCCAGCTAAGCATTCTCAGGGCTCCAGGGGCTTTGGCTCTGACTGCACTCACAGCGTGACCGTAATAGATTAAGTTCCTAAAGTAGAATTGAGAATATTCGCAATTAGCCAGCTAAAGGTAGAAAGCGAAGACAATGCAATGATGTGTTTATTTACTATGTTTAGTATGATTACTATGTTTGACACACAGTAGTAGCAGAGTGTTGGGCTGTAACCTCGCGTTTCCTGACTTACAGTGGTACTGTAGAATAAGACAACATCTGGAGTAAGAAAACATGACAGTTTTGCCATGAAATAACTAAAAGTGTCACACCAAACCTCCCAGTTTTAAAAATGAAAGCCAGTAAAGCATTTTTGCATTCTGACATCAAAGGAACGGTGACTAGCTCTATGAATTCTTGTGCACAATTAATATGCGCGTCTCATTTCACCCATACAAACATGCTTAGCTGTAAACAAACCGCCCCGGAAATTGGACCAAACACCAAACTCATGGCCTGGACAGCCCAGCAAATGACGGCATCGCAGTAAATCAGAGCCCTGCAGACGTCAGACAGAAGGAAGTTTCGCTTCACATCCTCACTGAGGCGTAAATTCTATTCCCAAGAACCCAGCACGCACAATGTACGTCCAGCAGCTTTTGTGCACTCACGGGCCATCAGCACAAGCTCAGCACAAGCTTCTCTGCAGCCCCCAACGGGACTGGTGCCTGTTAGCAGCCCACCACTCACCCTTCCCACCCCCAGCCCCAGGCAAGCACTAATCTCCTCGCTGTCTCCAGAGAGGCACGGGTTCTGGACATTTCACAGAAGTGGAACCATACAACACGTGGTCTGAGAAAGATTCCCTTTCAGTGTGATTAACTACATGCCCATAATAAGAATCTTTTCTACTCTAACTTCCTTCACTATCCCTACGAAAAAGAAGCCCCATGAGACCTTGTCCAGGTGACCAAACAGGGGTCTTGTCGCTCTTGTGTCTCGAGCATTTCTGGGCCCACATGATACTTCCCAGCTGCCTGGTCAGGCCACTGTCACAAACCGAGTGATGACACAGGGGTCACTGCCTCGCTCATCCATGGTGTTGGAAACTCCGTTGGGCTCTGTGATTTCTGAGCCATACCTGACGCGACCCAAGCACCCGTCTTCCAGAGGCCGGCACACAACCTGATGTAGCGTGCGCGCTCGCTCGTGCACATGTCAGGGTCATGGCTCTACCGCATGGGACCCTGTAAAGGGCTGCCCTCCGTGGGACTTCTGCAATGGTCTCATTTCAAAGACACCCTGTCTCTTGTATTACATACAGAATAAAGTCCAGGCAAGTTTAACCAATCTTGCAGAAAAAAATCAAGAAAATCACGTTTTCCAAAAGAAAGTCATGTTTTCTGACCAGTTCATAGTTTTCATTTGTTTTTACCTTAATCAGCAGTCTTTGAGGTGTGCAGATGTGCTTGTCCCTTCACCTGTCAAGCCCACTGAATCCCTCCAGTGTAACAACAAATGTAACAGTTCCCATGGATCGCCCCGTGAGCTCTCTATTCTCCAGTGGGATCGCCACAATGCATCGCCCACATGAATCCTTGAGACCTCCGGTACCACTTCTCCTGCTGTTCCCACCGTTCTCTCTCCAGACCCAACCCCTCCACATCTTACTTCTGATCCAGTGAGAAAGAGATAGACCCACTCGTCACTCATCCAATTTGAAAAAGTATTTTAAAAAAGACATTGTTTATACCATCTCACTGAATACATTGCGAAGCTGTTGAATCCAGATTAAGGCACCAAATAAACCAGTGAATTAAACAGATCCGAACGGTGGGGGCCGTCCTACTGTCCTCTGCTTCGTTCGTGTGTCTCTGTCATCCCACAGAGCACAGAGCGCCAGGGTCCCTCTGGGCGCCGGTCCAGGGGGTGCCATCGCCTGCCCAGCGTTTCGTCTCAGGGAGGGAGAGCGAGGCGTGTTCTTTGCGTTTTCACACAGCTCCCGCCCCGCGGTTGGCTGAGCCAAGGCAGGCTCCCCTTGGTCCTAATACCTGCACATGAGGCCAATGCCCCATTTCCCAGTGGCCGTTTTTGGGTGAGGGGAGACTTTTTTGCTTTTTGATAATTATAAAAAGATGATAGCCCCACCCTAAAATTACTGTCTTTGTACCGGACACTAATCTAAATGCTTAACACGTGGGCTGTCAGTAACTCGTCCTGACAGCATGGTGGCAGGCGCCTCTGTCCCCACCGAGTAGGTGAGCAGGCCAGGCTTCAGGAGGCCGGTCAGCAGGTGGCCGACGCCAGCGACACCGCGAGGTGGGGACGCCAGCACTGAGCCCGCGCCATCTCCTCTTCGCCCTTCTGTCCGAGCACGAATTATTCTGGTGAGGGAAGAAGACTTTC
Organism: Mellivora capensis; assembly: GCA_004024625.1. NCBI lineage: Eukaryota > Metazoa > Chordata > Mammalia > Carnivora > Mustelidae > Mellivora > Mellivora capensis. The sequence continues at coordinate 31,565 of PISX010017771.1, read as the reverse complement.
CACTTTTAAAAAATGTTTTAGGGGCGCCTAGGTGGCACAGTCAGTTAGGCATCGGACTCGTGGTTTGGGGTCAGGTCATGATCTCGGGGTTGTGGGACGCAGCCCTGCGCTGGGCTCCATGCTCAGCGGGGAGTCTGCTGGAGACTCCCTCTGCCCCCCGACTCGAGCTCTCTCTCTCTCAAATAAATAAATTAATCTTTGAAAAATATTTAAAGTTTTATCCTTCCCCCTTTAAAAGAAAAACAGTAATGAGTGCTTTTGGGGGTCGAATTTTGCGTTTCTTTGTCATCGAGAGTAGGACCTTCCCAGGCAGGTTCGTAATGTCCGCAGCATGATTTGCAAAGCTTCTCGTGAGTAAGACACTGCTGGGCGTGACACTTGGACATTGCTTCCGGTCCTTCCAGAAGCGTCTGTGTTCAGGTCCCCCAGGCCACCACATGCAACGACGGCCAAGTGGAGTCTCAGAGCTGCATCGCTGGGTGCCAAAAATGTCAGCTTTCATCCCAGAGAAGAGCCACAGACACGTGCATCTCTGTGCCCGTGGTCGAAAGACAGCTGGCATGCTCTGTGTCAGCCTAAACTCAGACTTTCATAATGTGAAAATTTCATGGAAACCGCCTTCAGCATAATAAGTACAAGTAATTTATCTGATAAAAGAATGTCAACAGCAAGTATGTATAATTTGTGTGGTGACAAATTGTACCTGTCCTTCCCAGGAAGAAAGGGATACTGCTGTGCACGGGGAGGACGGGGCAAGGTCAAGGACGGGTGCTTGCATTTACGACGCAGCTCTCAGAAGCGCATGTGATGCTTTCAGAGGGTCGATGCAAATTATACCTAATAAAGTTATTATAAATAATTACTACCTCTCCTCTCCTCTCCTGCGTGATCAGGGAGTTTGGAGCGCAGAGCAGCCAGCTACGGATAAGAGACGCCTTTAGTTCTGACTTGGGGGCATCTCGTGTAGCACCCCTCATCCTCACTGAAGTCACAGATTCACTTTCAAAGATGCGTGACATCTTAGGAGATCGGAGGTCCCTGGGACTTGGAGATTCAGCTAGGAAGGGTGAGAAACACAGCCTTTGGTGTGTCCTCAGGACCCGCACACAGCGGCTCACATGCTGGAATGTCCCAGGAGAGGCAGAGAGATGGCACCTGCTTCTGCATGACAATGGCTGGAGAGTGGCAGAGGCATCACAGGAGGAGGGGAAATGAGTAGCCTGTAGTACCGTGGGCACAGTATCCTGTAATGAGGTGGGACGGCCATTCATTCCAATAGTATTTGCTGAGAGACACCCTTGTGCCCACACTGAGCCAAGGGGTGGGGGGTGACTTGACATCCTCCAGCCCCCTGTGGCTGTGGACACGGCCAGGTGGAAAAATGACAGAGGGCCCAAGAAGTGCAGTGCTGGCCCCGGGATTCAGGGGAACCAGAGGGCGAGCCCCCAGACTAGAACAGCCACAGACAGGGGGAAGGCTTGTCCAAGCCTGAACCTTGAAAACCACGGCCGGACGCCCAGTACAAAGCCAGCTCTGAGAATGCGGATGGGGTCTATCAGAACAGAGCGCTCGTCCCCAGATAGCTCTCCTCACCCAGCGGGTAATGTTCCCGCCGGGCCAGCTGTGGCAAGGCAGCGGGCTTCCAGCACAAAGTGGGGGCCTGACATGGTCCCTCGGCCAGAGGAGGCGAGCCTGGAGCAGGACACAGAGAACAGAGCAGGGCTGCCAGCAGGGGGAGGGGGGGCAAGAGTACAGACTTCCAGGGGTCAAGTAGATAAGTCACGGGGATGAAAGGTACAGCGAAGGGAGTGCCATCAATAATAATATTGTAATTAGCACTTCACGGTGAAAGGTAAGTCGTGTATAGGGGTGTTGAATCACTGTGCTGCACACCTGAAACTAACATAACATTGTGTGTTCACTCTACTGCAGTGACAAAAACATTTTATTGAAAATAAATTAAAAAAGAAAATATTCTACACAATACCGGTGGGCTGCCCAGTTTGCGATAAGTGTACTCTGTATGGGTAACTTCTCGTTAAGATTTTAAGGAATTATGGGGCGCCTGAGTGGGTTAAAGCCTCTGCCTTCAGCTCAGGTCATGATCCCGGGGTCTTGGGATCGAGCCCCGCATCGGGCTCTCTGCTCAGTAGGGAGCCTGCTTCTTCCGCTCTCTCTGCCTGCCTCTCTGCCTACTGTGATCTGTGTCTGTCAAATAAATAAATAAAATCTTAAAAAAAGAAGAATTTAAGGAATTAGATTCATGTGCCTGACATGGTAGAGACAAGAAGCAGATTTCCAGACAAGAATGTATTTCTTCTGGAGTTCCCACGTGTGTCATCGAGACTATGGTATTGTGTTTGGAAGAGGTTCACCAGTGTTAAAATTCCAGGTGGACAGGCCTTGTTGGGCACACAGCTGTTGAAAAAGGACAGCTGAATGGACCCCGAACCCCAAGTGACCCTAATGGGACTCCAAAGCATTCACTTGGGGTCCATTTATTTCTTAGGCAATCCTCTGAAACTCTCTGTGAGAAGCTATTCATTACATTTTCCCCATTTTGATGGAATAGTTGAAATGTCTATGGTTCATTAGAATAGTAATTGAATGCGTGGTTTAAAGAAAGCCAGGACTTTTCTAGACACATCTGTCCCCACGCACCGCAGCTGATCCTGTACAAGACAGAGTTCTGCGGCAAGGGCGTGGGCTGCCAGGGCGCAGCTGGAGTCGTGCGTGCCCTGGGAGTGCTGTGTGTGCACACACCCATTCGCACACTGGCACATGTGCTCACGTGCACACATTTTGTGGTTGACTCAAAATTCTTCTTTCAGCAAATGAAACGCTGGAACAAATTCTGCAAAAAATACAGTTTTTTAAATTAAGAGCTTACTGTAATTAACATGAGTGCATCACATGGTAAGATGAATGAAAACCATTTTCCTCCCTTTATGACAGATCCAGGCTTCACACGTCATGAGGGTAGTTAGCCTTTCAAGGGGTGACACATGATGTTGGAAGTCTCGTACCTCGCTCCGTGTTGGGATGTTGTGAATTTGGACGCGGGGTAGAGAGGGTGGGAGTGAAGGTACCTGCCAAAAGCTTCATGCCTTTACGCCACAGCTGCTGCGAGAGGAGGACACGTGTGGGGCAGAGCCCTGGAGAACAAAACAAAGAAAGCGTCAGTAGGACATAACGAGCGCTAAAACGGGCCCCTCGTGATGCACTCAAAGACCGTGTTTCACAAGACTCACCTTTCATGGCACTTTTTCTAAAACTATTGTGCCTTGCAATAGCAGTCTTCAAACTTTTGTGCCCAGGGACCCCCTAAAAGAACATTGGAGAAGGATGGATGCCTTCACTCGGATTGTACAGATAGCTAAACGTTTTCCCTCTAACTGGGAATAGTTACACTGTAACTGGGAATAGTTAGAAATGAGGCATTTTTAGCCTGTTCCATTTAGATTTAAAAATGGAACTGTGACATCACCTTTTTGTAGAAAGTTTTATTTGTTTAGTTGTTTATGTAGAGAGCACGAGCAGGGGAAGAGCTGAGGGGAGAGAGAATCTCAAGCAGGCTCTGCACTGAGCACAGAGCCGGACGTGGGGCTCCATCCCCTGACCCTGAGACCACGACCTGAGCTGAAACCAAGAGTCAGACGCTCAGTGGACTGAGCCACCCCAGTGCCCGTGGCATCACTTTTTAAAATGTACTGAATGACATTTAAATTCCATGATATGATACCCACTGTCAACCATTTAAAAAATAATGAAGCTCTTCTTTGACATTTGAAAATCTTGCTTTTTGCTCAAGTACCCTTTTTCAAAAAACATTTCACTGAGAAGTTTTTATTGGCCTTTTGGATAGAAATGGGAATTTATCTGCCAGGCAGGTTGATCCCATCACACACCTGCTGGGACCAGCACGTGGCCTCCTCTTTGCTGAGTCTGTGTTCGGCCCCCGCGATGCTGCGGGTCCTGGCGATGCAGAAACAGGCACACGCAGCACCGCGCAGGACTCCAGGCTGCACCTACCAATGCCTGGGTCACATTCGCCCCCAGATCGGTGTCCTCCTGGATCCCAAAGCCAAAGTTTCCAGCATCAGAGAAGTTATTTTTTTCTTAACTCCTACTCCTGCACCTTTAGGCCTTTCTCCGGATTTCTTTTGCCCTGGGCCGGCAGACAATCTTTTCATTTCTCTGCCAAGGATCTGACGGCCTATCTACCTCTGGAGAACACAGGGGGCTGGCCTCCAGCCTGGCTCAGTCCTTCTCTATTGTCCCCCACATGAGCGTGGAGGCAGAGCTTGTGGACGTGATGGTCCCATGTGTGGTTCTCCTTTTCATCTAGATCCTGTGCCACAGTGGGGAACAGGAAGAGCTAAAGCGTAGCTTTTGAAGAGGTCAAGTAAGTCTCATGTGGACACATGTGTTTGTGCCAAAATTTTACAAACTTAAGAGTCAAGAGGAAGATCATAGAGGAAAATACAATGAATAAGACCTTAAGACGGCCTCAGAGAGTTTCTTAGGACCTAGAAATCACAGATGTTGGGCTCAGGTGCTGAGTTAGACACAAAAGTGGTTGATATCCTGAGGACAATACACTATGCCCCGTGACGTTCTATTTTCTTCTGGACGGAAACTATTTGCTTCTCTACCAGCAAAAACCTTCACGCTAGCAAGTAATTTCACAAAGCTGGGGACTCTACTAAACAGCACAGTCAGCTGAATGACATTCTCTTCGGGTGGCCTGTGCCCTTGCATGAGAAGAAATGACACGCCAGCCTGCTTCCGCCGTATGTCCAAGCTCGGGCGGTCAGCATTCTCTTCCTGAAGCTCACCTGGCAACTCTGGTCGAGAGGCTACACACAGCCTTGGAGCCTGGGTTCAAGCTCTGGCTGTGACCCAGGGCAGCTGCGTACCGATGCTGTGTCTCGGGGTCTGCGTCTGCCGAGGTAAGGGACACTCACAGACACGTGACCGTGGCCATTGATCGCGTGGTCTAGATCGTCTGTCCCTGCCACTTTCCACTTCTCCCTGTGAGGCCTCTTAGACCTCAGGCATGTATTTGGATTTGGTATGTCGTCCTGTCCGACAACGTGACTCCTTGTTGGCGAACTCGGTCTGCTACCCTAACCCAAACCTAACCCAAACGGTGGAACTCTGTCATCTTATTTGTTCGCTCTTTCCCCAACTTGTAATTATGCCTTCCTTCAGGGACTGCTCTAGGGAAGTGCTGTCCCCATAGAAACTTTCAATACCTGTGCTGTCAGTGCACACCCCCTCCTGTCCCCAGGTATTAGCAAGGCCATGCACCCCTGTAACGGGTTGGCTAGCCTTCCCTGTAAAGGGCCACACAGGCTTTGCGGTCATGCGCCCTTTGTAAGGCCTCCTCAACTCCACCGCTGCAGCTGGGAAGCCCCCATAGGTAATCCGTGGGTAAAACAGTGTGGTTATAGCTAAACAAACAGGTGACAGGTAGATTCTACCTGTGAGCAGTGTGCTGACCCCGGCTCTGTAGCCTCCGTGCCTCCGTGTGGGGGTCGGGGTCGGGGGGTGGTCTGGCTCCTGGGCTCAGCCTGGTTCCGGTAGTGCTCGTTCCCGTCCCGTCCCTCGGAGCCCAGAGGTGCTCCTGGTTTTCCGTCTACCTGTCAGCAGGAGTCCCGTGAACTGCTTTGGCTTCTTTATTCCTACCCACACGTCTGTAAACAGTCCCTCAGCTGAGCTCTCCAGCTGAACAGCACAGCCGGCCACCGAGCTCCTGCCAGGATCCGCCCAGAACTTCAGCTGACATCACGCATGTGTCCCACGGTGGCCCAAGTCACAGACAGCAGAGAGTGTGCGTAAGAGAAAGAAGGATCACGTGTTCCTCCTGCAAATAGGAGGTCCCTGTGTCCTTTGATTGTGGTCTCCACAAAGTGGCCTTTTTCAAACCACATAAAAAGCAGCAAAAGTAACAAATGGGAACCAGAAATTTGGAGCAATTACTTAAGAATATTAACTCTTTTTAAATAAATAAGTTTTTAAAAATGTTTTTATCTTTTTCATTTATTTTTTTAAAGATTTATATATTAGAGAGAGAGCACAAGCAAGGGGAGCAGCACGCAGAGGGAGAGGGAAAAAAAAGCAGGCTCCCACTGAATAGGGAGCTAGACTCCGGGCTTGACCCCAGGACCCTGGGGTCATGTCCTGAGCCAAAGGCAGACACTCAACCATCTGGGCCACCCAGGTGTCCCAGTAAGTAAGTTTTTACATTGAGAAAGTAACACATGAAAATATTTAGTCAAGAGGAGTCTAGAATCTGGAAGTTTATGTAGCACACACTGCTTTAAACACATAGTCATAATGGACTTTTAAAAAAATTTTTAAAAGATTTTATTTATCTATTTGACAGAGAGAGATCACAAGGAGGCAGAGAGGCAGGCGGAGAGAGAGAAGCAGGCTCCCCGCTGAGCAGAGAGCCCTGCGGGGCTCGATCCCAGGACCCTGGGACCATGACCTGAGCCGAAGGCAGAGGCTTTAACCCACGGAGCCCCCCAGTCATAATGGATTTATAAACCATGGAAATAGAGAACAAGAGACACAGCAGGGCTTGAACACCCCACAGTGACAGGACCAGAAAGAGACGTGAGAGGGTCCCGTCGGCTGGGTCCTGAGGCAGCAGGTGGGCCGTGGGGGTGGGCAACGGGCTCGCCCCGGGCCGGGCAGGCCGTCCTACACGGAGTCGGCGGGGAGGCTAAGGACAGCCGGCCCCTGAGGCGGCCAGCGCCGTGCGCAGGGTGGGGGCTCAGGGGCTGGAGGGCATCGCCCCAACTGCAGCCCCAGGAGGGACCCCCGTGCTCGGCCACCCTGCGTCTCACGGGCCATCCCTGGCACCGCAAGCCTGGACATGCCACAGGGGACCCCGCTCCGGGCCGCAGGGGAAGCCGCCGCCGCGCGACTGACTGGGGAGGGCGGTGTCCCCCCGCCGCCTGCGAGCCCAAGTTCCAAGTCTGGGGAGGTCCTGCGCTAAGAACGGGAGGACCAGGCCGAAACGTTCCCTCCCCGGGAAAAGGGCCAGACGCGACGCCGCCGGGGCGAAACCGGGACCGGCGGGCAGGAACCGGGCCGGGAGGAAACTCCGCGCTCACCGCGGAGACGCAGCCTCGGGCTCCGGGGACGCGCCTCCGGGACGCGCCGCGCGAGGGCTCTGCGCCCCCCGCCGGCCCGCCGCGCCCCCCCGAGGCCGCGCCCCGCCCCGCCCCGCACGGCCGGGGCTTGGGAAGGCGCGGCGGGGCCCAGGAGGGCGCCCCGTCCTCGCGGCCCCGGGAGGGCACTTGGCGACCCGAAGCGGGCCGGGGAGCAGGGGGGCGGCCGGGGGGCCGGCGGCGGGTGCGGGGAGAGACCCGCGTGCTCCCGCGGCCGCCCCCCGGGCCGAGGGGCGCCCCCGCGGCTCTCAGGGTGCGCGCCGGCCGCTGCAGCCGCCTCCGAGCAGTCCGCCGGGCAGCGCCGAGCCCGCACCGGGCGTCCCGGAGCCGGGGAGGCGGGCGTCCGGGGGAGGCCCCGGCACGCGCTCGAGGCCGGCGGTGCGCGCACGTCCTCCGGCCGCGGCCCGCGGGACAGCCGGGCGCGCCCGTCGCGGGCGTCAGCGGGAGGCGGGTACGGTGCGGCGGAGGCCGGCCGGGCGCGGGTCGCTGCGGGCCGGACGCCGGCGGCTGCTCGGAGGCGCCTCCCGCGAGCGTCAGTCCGCAGGCGCGGGGCAGCCGGCACGGCGGCGGGCGCCGCCCCGCACAGCCCCCGCGCCCCGGAAGGGCCGGCCTCGGCCGCACGCGCCCGGGGACGCCACCGCCGGGGCACAGCCCCTCCGCGCGCGCGCACGCCGCGCGATGACGCCACCCGGCCCAGGCGCGCGCGCGCGCAGGGGGGAGGCGGAGCCTCGGAGCGCCACCGCCTCCGCGCGCGCCCGCGCCGCGCGAGAACGTCATCGGGCCCGCGCACGGAGCCTCGTCACGCCGCCGCCTTCCGCTCCCTACCTTCGCCGCCCGCTGTCGTCATCAGGCTGCGCCGCGCCGTGACGCCATCGAGCCCCGACGCGCGGGGGACGGGCCAGGACGCCCGGCGGCGCCTCAGCCCGGTCAGAGCCGAGCGGAGAGGGCGGGGCGGGGCGGCCGGAACATGGCGGACCAGATCCCTCTGTACCCGGTGCGCGGCGCGGCGGCCGCGGCCAACCGCAGACGCGCGGCCTACTACAGCGCGGCGGGGCCTGGGCCCGGGGCCGAGCGGCCCAGCAGGTGAGGACGCGCCCACGTCCCTCCGACCGCGGCGCCCCTGTCCCCGGGACCCCGCGGCCCCGCCGGCGCGTCCGTCCCCGCCCGCAGGCCGCGGCAGCGCTCCCGACGCCGGCCTGCCCTCGCGGGGAGCCGCTGCGGCGCTCTGTCGGGCGGGGCGGGGCGCACCCCGCAGACGCCGCTGCCGCCCGGGCCCCGCGCGGGTCCAGGGGCCGCGAGCGCGCGGACGCGGAGCGGCCGGGGAAGCGGGGCTGCCGCGGAGCGAGCGGCCCCCGGGGCCGGCGGGTCCCGCTCGGGCTCGCGGCCGACGTGCTTCCCGCCGAAGCAGGTTTGCGCGGCGCGGGCGTGGAGGAAGACGACGTGCCGCCCCGAGCGCCCGCGGGAGCGCCGAGCTTCTCCGACCCGCGCGGGAGAGCGCGCGTGCGGGCGCGGGGCCGGGCTGCCCCAGGCGGGGCTCGACTCGCCGCCCGGGAGCCGACGGGCGCCCCCGACGCTGCCCGCGGTGCGCCCGAGGAGCCGCGCGGTCCGTGTCCAGCCGTCGCCGGGCCCAGCCCTCCGGTCACCGCGGCCCCTGCCCCGCGGGAGAAGCTGTAGCCCCGACGCGGGACGGTCCCCGGCGACCTGAGCCCGGTTTCGAGCGCCGCCGTCCCTGCTGCGGGGCCTGCGCGTCGTGCTCGGCCCCGAGGGCCACGTCCCTTTCCTCCGTCGTGTCACCCGGTGCAGTGCTTGTGTCGGTGGTTCGGGGGCGTCGGGGACAGCTGGGACACCTGGGACCCGCCATCGTCGCACAGTAGGTTCGCACCAACGCTTGCGTCTGGGGTCCCCGTGTCCTCGGGGGGGTCGCGGCCTTCACTGCCCCGCGCTCTGAGATGGCGGCTGTTCGCCTCCGCTCGCCTCCGGCCTGCGTCGCGCTGGTCGTGGGTCTGTCGCACGCGGGGTTCGCACGGGGCGCCCGCCGGTCCCGCCCGCCGGTCCCGGGCCTTTGTAGAAGCTGCTGTTGCTACGCGAGCGCGCGCTCCTGTCGGCACTTCGGCTTCGGAGGCCCAGAGGCCTCTTCACACCCTTCGGGCCACGTGTGCCGAGTGCGCGGCCGGCCCTCGTGTCTGTGTCGCGGGGTGCGCGCCTGCGGCCGACCCCCGCGTGCCGGTGCTGCCGCCGCCGTGGGGCGCGGCGTGGACGCTGCTGGCGCCTTCCCCCGGGGCTGCGGACCGCGCGTGCCGAGCCCCGGCCCATCCGCCTTCCGATGCGTCCGAGTCTCCGAGCGCGCCCACCCCGACCGCCCGACGCACGCACCGGGGCTGGCGCCCGCTGCTCTCCTGGCGCTCCGCGGGTCCTTTCTTCTCCGCCTCCGGAAGCGCTTTCTGTAGCCCGTTCGGAGTTTCTCCCACCGGGGAGTGTTTCCATTGCCCCGCAGGCCGCAAGGGTGGGTGCGTTGGATGCGGAGCTCCGGGCTGACAGGTCTTTGGGCCTTGAAGACCGGCTGCTGCCGCCGGCTCAGGCCTCGGCCGCTGGTGTTAGCCCGCGGGTCACCTGCCGGCTCTCTGGCAGGGGCAGGGTGGCCTCGGCCTCTCATCTTTACGGATTTAGTTGTGTATCTTGCTGTGGGTTTCTCTCGGCTGGAATTTGGTTAAGTTTTTAATCTGTCGGGTTCTGTTTCACCAGAGTTGGGGACTGGCTTCAAGGACTCTGGTTTCCACTGTCCTCTGTCCGGCGGGTACTGGGGTGACACAGACGCTGGCTCTTTCCTTAGTGTTCCCTAAGCCCCGTGGGTTCCCCCCGCCCTAGTGTCTGCCTCCGGAAGACCGTGTGAATTGCCCCGATTGGTTGTCCGAGTCCCTCGTTCTGCCCTTGGTCACCTCCAGTGCTGTTGGTCTCGTGCAGCAGCAGATCCTCGTCATGGCTGTCGGTTGTGTGGTTTCTCTTCGAGTCCAGAGGACTTGTAATTGGCGGTGGCAGCATGTTGATGTTCGCCTTGAAACCATGGGCCCGTAACTCCCGCGTCGGAGTTAGTCGGATCTTGGTGCCTCTTGACCGTCTTTCCCGACTCACAGGGGAGCCTGCTGTCCTGGGTGGGACTGATGGTCTTTTATTTCGTCCTGGACGTCTTGTCTCTTCGTGTGCAGAACGTGGGCTCTGGTTGTGGCTCTTAATTCAGCAGCTGAGCACCGTGTTGAGGGTCAGCCTGTAGGTCCTGGCCTCCATCTGTGGGCTGTGAGGGCCGTGACACTTTGATTCTGTGCTCTGACTTCGGGTGTGCACAGACTCTCATCTCTGCTGCTGCTGAGAGGACGAGGCCAGTGTCCCTGGGTAAGAGGAGGAATGGTCAGTCCACGTGACGAAGACGCTCTGTCGGGCGGGCGGTGGTTGTGGTTGTACCCGCCGTGCACGTGCCCTTGGGCTGTTGCATGTGTCTGGTTAGGGGAGGAGTCTCAGACCCACTGTGGCCCCTCCGATTCCTCTTCTGGTCCCTCCTGCTGCTCTGGGCTCTGGTGGCAGAGGAGGGGAGTTCAGGCCCTGAATAGAAGCGGTAAACTGGACTGGCCGCCTCTGAAGTGGGGCTGTGCTTGCTGGTGCTGCCTGGTTTCCCTGCTGCTGAGAGAGGGGCGTCTCAGGCTCATGGAGACACAGCGGCTTTCTGAGGCTTCTAACCTCTTTATGGCAGGGTTCCTCTGACCGGTGCTGCCCAGATGCACCAGTGTCCGTGATGGCACAGGGAAGTCTTCGGTCCGTGGGGAAGGACGCCATTTCCCACAGCACGTGTTGCTCTCTCTTGCTGGTGGTGGTGGACGCTTGCATCCTCCAGGGGAGGAACGATCCTTCTGGGCTGCCTTTTCTTGCTAGGTTGGGAGTTGGGGAAGGCCAGGCCCGTCTCCTTCCTTCTGTTGGGTGTGGGCATGTAGGACGTCCTGCTACTGTGTAATTTCTCCTCCGTCCCAAGCCAGCCCAACCCCCTTCCTCTTAACTGCTGCCTTACCACCTTCCAGAGCTCTCCTTTGCTTGGCTCTTGCTCTGCTTCCAAGCTTATAGTTGGACTTAGGTCAGAGGAGCAGGGGGAATTGGATCTGGACTGGAAGTTGTGCTTTCACATTATTTTGTGACATTTGGTTGTATTTGATCATAGCAACATAGGGTACAAGCCTTATGAGAAGACACTGCGGCTCTGTACTCTGCTTACTCCTCTCTCCTTACCCTAGTGTCTCAGCCTAGAGGCACTTATTTTGGATTCTTCTGGCTGTTTCTTCTGGCATTTAAAATCTCCATAGTTTAGTGGCTCTGTCAACATCTAAAATTGCTTTTCTTTTGAAACCTTCTGTTATCTCAACCCCACCCAGGATGGAATTAGATGCCCCTGCTGGCTCCTGCAGCCCCCTGTTCCCCTCAGAGCAGGGCTGCACTTGACTAAGTGTTTCTCTTCCATGAATAGTCAGATTTTACCCCCATACCTGGCCTCATGCGATGACTCGGAAAGTGTTCCCTTCTCTCCTGCTTTCTGGAAGACATCAAATAGAGTTGCTGTTGACTTCTTTAAACGTTTGGTAGAATTTTCCCCTGAAACCATGTGGACCTAGAGATTTCTTTTTTGGGTGTTTCAGTTTACAAACTCAGTTTCTTTAATAGTTAACTAGGCTACTCAAATGAGCTGTTTCATTTTGGGTGAGTTGTGATTGTGCCAGTTGAGGAATTGGTCCTTTTCAGGAAAGTTGCTGTGTTTATGTGTATAGAGCTCGTGGTAGTCCCTCACTACCTTTTTGATGTTGTTTCATTCAGACGGCGGTGGTTTGTGCCTTCGCTGTTTTGTTGTTTATTCTTACTAGAGGATTGATTTTTTTTTTCTTTTCAAAGAGCCATCTTTTATTTGTTATTTTTCTTATTTTTTCTGTAGTTTTGTTTTCGGTTTTACTAATTTCCGTGTTTTATTTTTTCCTTCTTTTTGTCTGCTTTTTAGGTTTATTTTTCTCTGTTCATCCATGTTTTTTATGGTGGGAGTTTAGATTATCAATTGGAGACTTTTCCTTTTTTAAAAAAAAATATTTTATTTATTTATTTAACAGAGAGAGATCACAAGTAGTCAGGCAGAGAGAGGAGGAAGCAGGCTCCCTGCGGAGCAGAGAGCCCGGAGTCCCAATGCGGAGCAAGGAGCCGGATGCGGGGCTCGATCCCAGGACGCTGGGATCATGACCTGAGCTGAAGGCAGAGGCCTTAACCCACTGAGCCACCCAGGCGCCCCTACTTTTCCTCCTTTTTTAACGTAAGCATTTTGTGCTGTAAATTTTCCTCTCGGCACGGATTTATATGTGTCCCTCAAATTTTTGGCATTTTGTTTTACTTTGAGACTTCCCCTTTGTCTCATGGGTTACTTAGGAGTGTGTATGAAAAACTTGCTGTTACTTTGCTGTCACTAATTTCTAGCAAGATTTCTTTGTGGTTAAAGAACATGCTTTGTGTTATTCCATTTAATTTTGGTGGTTTGTTTTGTGGCCAAGAATATGGCATATTGGTAAGAATTTCGGGGCCCAAAAGAAAATGGATTGTGCTTTCCTTGGGTGAAATGTGCTGAAATGTTGATTAGATCGTGTGGTTATCTTGGCCGGGTCACCGTCTAGTTGTTCTCTTGGTTGTGGGGGGCGGGTGGTTGACGGTCTCTAACTGTGATTGTGCATTTGTCTGTGTGTCCTATTGATTTTATCCACTTTTCCGTTGCTGGTTTGCCTGTCATTTGGTGCAGACGTATTTGGGCTGGCTCCGTTTTGACGACCAAGGCTCTTACTATTATCTAATTCCCATCTGTCTCTAGTAGTATTTTTGCTCTGGGCTCTACTTTTTCTGACATTAACTTAGCGACTCATGCTTTCTTCTGATTAACGTTTGCCTGGCATATAATTTTCCATCCTTCTACTTTCAACCTACTTGTATGTGAGGGGAGTTCTTGTAGTCAGCATATGGTCCGTTGACGTTTTGTATCTACTGCGTCTGTCTTTGTCTTAGGACTGATGGATGGAGAACATTCACGTTCTGTGTGACGATTGACAAGTTAGGGCTTATATCTGTCATTTTCCTTTTTGATTGCTGTGTTGTTTCTTTGTTTTCTTCTTCCTGTTTTTCTGTGGGTTGCTTGAGCATTTTTAGAATTTCATTTTGATTTACCTATGGTGTTTTTCCACTGTATCTCTTTGTATAGATGTTACTTACTGCTAGTTCTAGTATTCCATTATACGTGTGTGACTCATCGCAGTGTTCTGGTGTTGCTGTTTTATCAGTTAGTAAAGTGAAGAATCCGTACCTCTTTATATCACTTTACTCGCCCCTATGGGTAAAGTAAGTATCTTGTACGATTACATAAATATTTTACTTCATAGGGAAAAGTACGTAAATATTTCCCTTACCTGTGACTACAGTTACACATCAGCCAGTGTTAATTTTTGCTGTCTCTCAGACGTAATCTAGAAAACTCAAAAGGAGAAGAAATGCCTATTATATGGACCCATGTTTTCACTATTTCTGTTCTCTTCTTTCCTGAAGTTCCTGAATTTTTTATTGTATTATTTCTGTTCTAAGAATTCCTTGCTACTCTTTTCGTGTAGGTCTGCTGAAAGCAAATTCCCTTAGTTTTCTTTCATCTTAGGAGGCCTTATTTCGCCTTCATTCCTGAAGGGTAATTTCACCAGATACAATACAACTTGGGGTGGACTGTCCTTTTTCTATTTTAGCACTTGGAAAATGTTACGTTACTGCTTTCCGGTCTCCATGACTTCTGATGAAAAATCTGATGTTTTCTTTTCCCGTGGGTCAGATGTCATTTCTCACTACTTCCAAGCTTTTTTTCTTGTCTTTAGTTAGGTAGTTTGAGTATTATGGGTCTTGGCATGGATTTCTTTGGGTTTACACTGTCTGGGGTTCACGTAGCCTATTGAATCTACAAGTTTAATATCTTTTGTCAAGTTAGAAGTTTTCAGGTATCATTTGTCTAAATACTTTTTGAGCCCCACTCTCTTTCATCTCTTCTAATACCCTCTCTGGAGACACCTTGTGTGATCTCTTCTTGTGTCTCAGAGGGTCCAGAGTTTCTCCTCATTTGTTTTAAGTCCATTTTCCCTCAAGATTGGGTGATTTCTGTTGTTCACTCTTCAAGTTCATTGATTTTTCCTTTGTTTCTTCTTTTCTGCCCCTGGACCCTAGGCATTAAGTTTTCAAATCTCCATTATTGTATTTTTTAGTTTTAGAATTTCCTTCAGATTCTTCTCCCTATTAGCTTTCTCTGCTGAAATAGCTGTTTGTTTGTTGGCATTTGCTTCAAGTATGTTTGTAATTGCCCACGGACACATCTTTACATGGGTGTTTTAGAATCCTTGTCCGATAATTTCAACATATGCGTCCCTTCCATGTTGGCATCTGTTGATTATCTTTCCTTCAGGAGCTGAGATTTTCCTGGCTTTTGATATAATGAGTGTTTTTTGATTGTATCCTGGCCATTTGGGGTATTATGCTATAGGCTCTGGACTTTTTTCAGGTCTTCTCTGTTTTTTCAGGCTTCCTCTGACCCCGCTTGGGACTGGGGGGTGGGGAGGTGGGATGAGGTGATACGGCGTTGTTACTGGCAGATGGGGTGAACGCTAGGTTCCCTTTGACACCTGGGAGAGGAGGGTGCCCCTTTCCCGCTGGGCGGGCATGGGTCTGCGGTGCCCATGGGGCTCTGCTGTTGTCCCCTAGTCTGGGGAGGGAGGAGTGCCTGTTTATTGCGGCCTGTGGCCTCCTCCAGTATGGCCTGGGGCCTTCATCTCTAGGTTCCCAGGACAGGGTAGGGATGGCAGGAGGGACCAGGCTGTTCTCCGGGGCTCTCTGGTTTGTGCCTCTGGCTTTTCAGGCTGCTGACTCTCTAGTACACAGTTTGGGATAAAGAAGGCCGAAGGAGCACATTGGGACATCACTGTTTTGTGCCCTCTGGGGTCTGAGGTCTCTCCTGGTCTGCCTCCTCCTCCTCACCGTTCCCCGTGTCCTCTGCAGGGTTACAGGTGCGCTCAGGGCAGGTACGGGTTGGGGGAGGGAGTCATTTACTTTTGTTCTGGCTTTGTCTTTACTCTTTTTATTTTAAAGTCAGTCTTAGTATTTATTTTTTCATTCACTAGCAAGTTGTTTGGATACGGGTCTCCCGTGTAGAGTGTGAAATGCCGTGTTCTAGTGCACGCACGGTGAGTGCAGCCGCCCCGACAGGCGCTGGGTGTCCCAGGGTTTGCTTCGCCTCAGAGAGGCCTGGCCTGGTGCCCCGCTTCTGTCACCTCCCCTCATCTCTGTAGGTGTGCTTACGGCAGTAAGATGTCCTTAACAAAGCTGGTTTTAAGGGTACTTTTAACTTGATATATGAGAAAACCTCTCATTTCATACTTCAGAACCGTAAAGTGAATAGATTAAAGTTTTTATATCAGTATCACGGCTTTTCTAGTATTTCTGTTTTGGGAAATGTGTCCTATAAATTCGAATACAGCTAAAAAAATAGATTAAAAAAATAAAAAGTGCAAATGCAGTCTTACATTTCCAAGAGCAAAAGTTTATATTATGAGGTCTTTTTCCTCCACATTGGCAATGGAAAGCTAATTAGTTGTTAGAAAAACAGCTTTGATATGGGCTTTTCTTGCTTTGTAAGTTTTAAAAGACTTTTTTTGACCATGTAAAAATGTCATTTTGTGTTCATAATGTATAAGGAATTATAATGTATTTTAAAGGTTCTCAGGTTTTCCTTGGAGTGAAATTACTTTCAGTTCATTATAATCGTACCAGTTTAGGACACATGTGGTTAAAATATAGTGATCATAAGTTGTTACAACTTGTATAAAATTTTTCATCATTGGGTTTTACTTGACAATTTCAAGGGGACGAATTAGATAGGATGTGAGTGTTGTTGATACAGGAGGATGGTCTTGATTTCTTCGGGGGGTTGGTTTTTTGTAGAAGTTATTGGTGAATGAAACGCTGTGTCCCATGCATAGTATTTAATAGTTCAGTAAGAGTGTAATTACTGTATAAGATCATTTTCTGTAAACCAATGCGAGGCATTGATTTTCTTCTTGTATTATGTATAGCTGGGTAGAAGTAAGGTATTTGTTAATTTGACTTTCTGTTTTTGTCTCTTAAATGGTGCCTCTGCATGGAGATCATCTTCACAGCGGAAAGAAGAATGCCTGGCACCGGACATCTGTTTATCCGCGTCTGTTGTGCCTTCTCTTTGCTTCACGTTGCAATGTAGCTTTTGGCCCTGCCTAGAGCCATTTGCAGTATTATAATAGTTAAACTTTAGTGTTTGGGAAGAGATTCATGCTGAGAACAGATGGCTAGTGTCTGATTATCTCTAAAATATTAGTGTGTTTCTTGATAGAGGCAACACAAATTTTTTAATGCTAGTTTTCTCATTCTGAGTGTCTATACACAATTTTCTCTGAATCCTAAAAATTGTACAAGTATGATGATGACCTAAAAAATACCTTGCTACTTGCAAAAGACCGAACTTCTGTCTTTCTGTGATGATTCACAACTGAAAAGGTTTTTTCAAGTACCAATGGCTCTTCCTTTTTTTTTTCTTTAAGATTTTGTTTATTTATTTGAGAGAGAGAGAGAGAGAGCGAGAGCGAGCGCATAAGCAGAGGAAATGGCAGAGGGAGAGGGAGAAGCAGACTCCTGCTGAGCAGGGAGCCCAGTGTGGGACTCCATCCCAGGATCCTGGGACCATGGCCTGAGCTGAAGGCAGATGCTGAACCAACCGAGCCACCCAGGCGCCCCTACTGAATGGGTCCTAAGGTAGCATTTATCCAAGTGCTCAGGCCCGGGACTCCTTAGAGCCAGAGACATATTTTTAAGGATCTGTAGTTCACTCGAGCTTAGGAAATTCTTTAAACCTGCCAGAACAGGTATGTTTCGCTTCATCTTCTACAACTGACAGTATTAGCAGCAGGAAGATAGATTTGGTGATTCTGAACATGGCAGTTTTCGGAAACTGGATTATGTGTCCCGAGCTAACTGGCCACTTAGCTTTTAATTTCTGGACTGGCATTTACATAATATTAGATATTGTACCACTAACTCTAATTTAGAAGCTTGTTTCAATTTATGTGTAGTGTTGGTGTAATTTCTTATGTCAGGAGATTGGCATTGAAGCTTGTTAGGGAACGCCGCGGAAGAGGAGTCAGCGGCTCCGAGGTTACCGCGGGTGGCGGGCGTCTCTGGGCACGAGGACTGACTGGCCCTTGCGCCTTTCTTGCTTGTTTTCATTGCTAAGGTCAAGGTGTGCTTTTCAGGCAATGCTCTTTTGTTCCTTTTTTAACAGCTATTCTGCTGTTTATCTCCTCTGCTGTGGTCGGAAGGGAAGAGTCCCAACTTCCCAGGGTAGGGTTTTGCTGCTTGTTAATGACTCTTCAGTGACACACTTGAACTTGGAAGCTGTGTTTGGTGAAGGAAACATACACTTTTCTTTATAGCACTTTGTTTCTTTGTTTCTCTACTTTATTAACATGCAGGCAAGGGGGGGCAGTGTTTATTTTTCTTAAAGAAGGCTTAAGCACTAGGCATATGTTAAATGGTTTCTCCCCTTACTATCAGTTGGCTTCGCAGAAATGCTTCTCCTCAAAATGGAAACAATAAGGCTGTTCGATACTTAATGCGAGTTTAAGCTAGTTATTGTATTGACCTACTTTTACTTTTACTTAGATACGTGTAAATGCACCTTCTAGTACTTGAGTGTTTTGTTGAAAGTTCCCAATTTCTCCAACCCTGTGGCAGCAGCTAAGAGCCGTCTCCGTGTCTCAGTGTGGCAGCCCTCGTGGGCTTGGTAACGTCTGTTCTGTCGTCTTTGTTCACATTGTTTTTACTCGTTTTAAAAATATGTTTCCAGAATTATACTTAATTGCTGGAAACGTTGATTTTTCTTGAGTGACAAACCAATTAAGTGTGTATGACACTAGGCAACAAAGACACTTAAGATTTTCTGCTTATCCTGTCTCTGAAAAAATCCATTATTCATCATCTTATTGTTTTTAAATACTGAGGTAAAATTTTCAGTACAATAGGAAAATTGCTTTGGAAATGGAATAAATTACTTGCCAGTTCAAAGGCTCCGTCTCTGAAGTGGAGGTTACTAAACATGATGTTGGCTACGTTCATTATCTTTCAGACTCTTTGTACTACTTTTCTAGCGTTAAACTTGATGAGATTGTGACTTTTGCTAAAATGCAACACAGTCGCTCAAAGAACTTAATGAAAAAGAGTGAAAATCTCATTCTGTACACTATATTATAATATATTTAAGTAGCACTTTGAATTTTAATTGCATTTTGTATGCATATTCGTTTCCTAGTTGACGATTTTAAAAGAAGTGAGCCGATGTAGAGAATAAGAAAAAAGGAATTTTTCTGAGGAAACCTGTTAACTCAGTTTTAGGCCCAACTACCTCACGGATGAGAAGAGCTTTTGCCTGAGCCTCTTAAGATGATGGTTCTCTTGTTGTGGGGCTGTTGTATGGTCTTGTGGATGGTGACTGGGGTGAGGCGGCCCTTGGGGATGGTGGGGGTGGTGAGGACAGGTGCTGCCTCTCCTGGCTCCTCGAAGTGACTCTCCTTCCACTTACTGCTGTCGGTTGTCGGACCCGTGTGACCAGGTCTCGTCACTGATCCTGAAGTCTTCCGTGCTTTTTGGGTGGACTTTTATTTTTTTAACTTTTTACTTTTTTTTAAAGATTTCTATTTATTTTTTTGACAGAGAGGCAGGCGGTGGGGGGGTGGGGGGAAGTAGGCTCCCCGCCGAGCAGAGAGCCGGATGCGGGGCTCGATCCCAGGACCCTGAGATCATGACCTGAGCCGAAGGCAGAGGCTTTACCCACTGAGCCACGCGGGCGCCCCTTGGGTGGGCTTTTCAGCAGCACAGCACAGTAACGGTCATCTTTATAGATCAATCTTGTATATATTTTTCATGTTTTCAAATATTCATGTTGTCATAGGATAATTAGAGCCTGTGCTTAAAATTTATTCACATTACAAAAAAGAGGGCCTTTGATGCATTGTCACAAACTGTCCTCCAGAAAAGTTGTTCATGCTCTTGCCAGCCATTAGGAGTGCCTCGTTATCCAAGACTCGTAATTAAGGCATCGGAGTGCTAAGAATTCTTTTTTTCAGTTAATTTGCGTGTTTTAAAGCTCTTTTGAAAACAAAAATTATTCCTAGCGTTAAAACCTTCCAGTGAGAGTTAAAGGGAGACCCCTCCCGCTGGCCGGCCAGCCCGCCCCCTGGACTCGCCCCTGCCTGCCTCCGGAGCGGCATCCGCCGGCCGTGGCCGCTCCGGCTGCCCAGCTTTCTCTCCAGTCCTGGGCCCCTTCTGCAGCCCCTTCCAGGCCTCGCGCGGCCCTGCGTGCTCAGCTCCTGTCATGCTCGTGTCTCCTGCCGCGACTCTGCTTCCTTCTGGCCCTCACGCCTCCTTTATGACGGTCTTCCCAGCACTCCTCCCTCTGCAGAGGAGCCCGCCCGCTTGTGTTTGTGCTGTCCCTCCTCCCGGGGCTACGGTGGCCCTCAGGACGGCGCCAGCCCCGAGCATCCCCGCAGGGGTGTGTGGAAAGGGTGGGGGTTCCCAGGGCGGCTGCACGTGATCTCTGCAGACAGCTGTCTGTCTCGTTTATGAACTGTCTTTGCTCGTCTGTCATTCAGAGTGTTCGCTTGTTTACATTTTATTTACGAGGAATGGTTTTAGGTCTGTGCTGTAACGTGTCCCCCAGTTTGTCATTTGCTCTAAACTTTTCTTCTGGGACGGTGCAGAATCCAGGCCCCTGGGGTGCCTGGGTGCGGGAGGGCGCCCCGGGCCGCAGCCCCCCTCTCCGGGCCTCGCAGTGCAGGAGGCCTTCAGGAGTTCTTTCTCCTTCCGGGTTTGGGCTCCCCCAGGCATCAAACTCTTGCCCGAACGTGCCTGGTGGCACAGATCTGGCTTTTCCAGGGTAACCACACGGACTCCAGTGCCTGATCCGCGGCAGCTGGCAGGAGGATGAGGGCAGGGTCCTTGTGGCGTGTTCAGGCAGACCGTCGGGGTAGAAACCAGCTTGGAATGTTGGAGATGTGGATAAAGAGGAGGAAATAGCCATCTTCCAGCGGTTACGTGGCTGCTGGGGAGCCGGATATCAGCAATATTTACAGAAATTGTTCCTTTGTAAAAAAAATTCTACCGGACACACATAAAATTTACCGTCTTAGCCGCGTCTCCCTGAGTGAGCGGTGCAGTGGCGGGGAGCGCTGTCCTGCCCTTGTGCCGCTGTCCCCACGGCCCGCCCACAGGCCTCCTGCCTCTTTCCCAGCCCGAGCTCTGCACCCGTGAAACGCTTCGCCAGCCCCCCTCCCGGTGTCCGTACGTACCCTCTCTGTACCTCCGTGTCTGTGGAGTTGACTGTCGTCCCCTGGTGGAAGTGGAACCCTTTGAGGTCTGTCTCCCTGTGTGGCTCACTTGGCTGCGTGACACTTCCTCACGCTTCTAGCCTCGGCACCTGTCACAGTCCCTCCTCTTTTTAAACTGAGTGACGTCACGTCACACGGATAGACTGTATTTGTCTTGGAAATTTCCGTTGTTTTTCTTTCTTATAGTAAAATTTTCCTATGTTAATTTTCTAAAACTAGGAATTAAATGAACATATGTGAAGTGCTTCCATTCTTGCCTGACAGTTTCAGCAAACACTGCCCGTGGGCTTCTGTCCTTCTTCCTCCTCTCAATGCGGAATTCCTCCCGGGGCGGCAGGAAAGGGGGGCCAGGCTGGCTCACGCGCGTTCACTAGCCCTCCCTTAGCCTCGCCCTCCGCTTTCTCTCCTGCCCTCCCTCGCCCAGGGGCTCTCTGTCCCTTGATCTTTGGGGGGACGGGTCATCTGCGCACCCAGATATTTCCTCAGTAGCCTTCGGTCACATCCTACTCTTTCCTCCCTGCACACCCACTGCCGACGTCCGCGAGACGCCCGACCTGCCCTCCGGGGTCTAGAGGTCCTCCTGCTTCCCGCTGCGGTGCCGAGACTTCTGTTTGTCTCGGGTCTCGGATCTCTATTTACCGTCTGTCCCTCTGCTTTCCAGCTTCCTACATTTTGTCATAATCTCCCGTTTTCTGTTCGGTAGGTTTCGGCCCTGAGAAAAAGCAGTATTTTTGGTATTAAAGGTAGATCATGTATTTAATCTTCCATTTTTATGGGAAACATTTTCTTCTCCTTTTTACATGTGTGTCTGTGTCTCATCTTTCAGAACACACTGCTGTCTTGGGCGTCCTGGTCGCAGGACGCAGTGGCGTGGACCCCTGGTCGCCCCCCTTGTAGGAGTTACCGGCTGTGTGCATGATCTCGAAGCAGGCTGCCTTCTGTGTCCCGGATCCGGATCCAGACTTCCCACGGACAGCTGTGGCTTGGCCTGGGTGGCTGGCAGACCTTCCTGAGCCGGGCGCTGCCCCCCTGCCCTCCTCCGGCGGGCCTTCCGCACACACCCTCCCCTCCCCTCCACCTGGACGCAACCCCTGCAGCCTGGACTCCCGCGGGCCCTGCAAGGGCGAGGGGACTGTCTGCCACTTGCCACTGCCATCCTTTTCAGTTTACCAGTGAATGCGTGTGAGCCCCGTGAGGCGCGGGCCGGGTCTGTTTCGGACTGTCGTGTCTTCCGCGTAGGCACGCACGTGTTGGTGCTCAGCGAAGAGTTGACGGGGTCTCCGTCCCCGCCGTGGCCAGGTGGCTTGCAGAGCGCCTGCTCCGCTTCCTGTAAGGCTGACGAGAGGTGATCGTCCTTGGGGTCCTCGGCCTGATGGACTCTCTGTACTCCCGTATTTTCAGAGGCCTCGTGGTTTTTGTTTTTCATATGAAATTATCTTGGGGGGAGGAGAGGTGTTGGGTGGTTCGTGTTTGCTGAGCGTCCGCTCACCGTCTGCGCAGCCTTCCTCGCCGCTTTACGGTGTGAGGGGAGGTGGTCCCTGTACCTGTCACGTGCCGCTGTCGCTTCCCCTTGATGTGTAATTGTCACCGCACTGAAGCGCTGGGGCGCCTGGGAGAGTCAGGGCGCGGGCTGTCCGCACACTCTGTCCTCTGTGAGCAGCACGCCGCTGTCTTCTGCGGACCCGCCTGTCTTTCCGCGGGCTCTTTCCCAGGAGAGGGAAAGAGGAGATCGGGAGCCGGAAGCAAGGCTGTAAATTGACTCAGAATGCGAAGAAAGCAAGACCATGTCACTGATTGCTGGGCAGTTGTGTTAGTGTCCTGTTGCTGTTGTAAAATTATCATCCATCTAGTGGCTTAAAACAAATGTATTACTTCCCAGTTCTGCCGGCCGGAGCCACACGGTCTCCCAGGGCTGCAGTCAGGGTGTCGGCATGCTGGTCTCCTTCTGTAGGTCCCTGCAGGGTCGAGTTCCATGTGGTTGTAGGTTAAAGTCCTGTTTCCTTGCCCCCCCAAACAACCCTAATACATTTAGGAGGTCTTACACATCAGTGTGGAAGAGATGGGCTCTTGCAGAAATCATACGGCCACTTCTGTTGTTGGGTCACATGTACATCCCTGCAAGGCTTCGTATTTGGTAGAAGGACTCACTGAAAGTAATAGGGCTTATGGGCAAAACCAAGTGAGGGCAGAGCACTGGGGGCCACATGGCTGACGAGAGCAGTCACAGTCCTGCTGATGTTTGCTGAAGAGGTACACTGCGTTCTCGGCCAGGGAAGGGTCACCTGCGAGGAGGCTGGCGTCACAGGGCTGTTGAGTGTGAGCCACAGGAGAGGGTCCGGGTTCTGGGGGTGCCCCCTGGGCACACGTCCCACGTATGCCCAGCTCCGCTGAGATCTCTGCAGGGCGCGGGCGCAGCCTTGGCCACAGTTCGTGGTAGCAGCGCAGGCCGCCGTGTGACGGCAGAAGTGCCTGGGACGACAAGATGCCGTCTTCCTCCCCTGACAGGCGAAGGGCTACCTGCGCTTACTCCCATCTGGTGAGGGTGAGGCGGACTTGCTTTTGGCGTTCGCAGCACTTGTAGTGGCTGGAGTTCAAATTTGCGGTTGGCAATGATACTTCAATGTGTTAGAGCGTACGGCTTTCTAGAACAATTGCAGTTCTGGGATTCTTGGAAAGAGTCCATGTAAACATATGGAGAAAGTTCTGTACACAGATACTTCCACTGAAACATTATTTAGTGGGAAGTCGGAAGTGTCTTCCCACAGTGGCGGGTGCCCCAGTGACCTGCAACGCCCCTCGCTGGGCTTTTAGTTACCACACGCTACACAGAGGGTGAAAGCGTAGGGAGCAGGTCGGCACTGGCCTTGCCGTCCAAGGACTTCCTTTCCATCCCTGAGTGCCACTCGTGTTGGGATTCTTGACCGCGAGGCACCCGTTTCAAGAATGAAGTTTCAAGAAGGTAGTGGCTTCTGGAGTCTTGCCTTCCAGCGTTTTCACAGAATCCTGGTGAGCACGGGGCTGCCTGGCAGCGGCACCGCAGACGCACACACATGCCCACACACGCACGCACGCGCGCGCACGCCCACACACGCCCACATACTCACACGTAGGTCCACAGACTCCCTGAAGGACCGCTAAAAAGAGATCCGCATCTGCACACACACAGCTTGTTTACGCGCTCCGCCTTGTGTGTGTCCTTCGTAGACGTTGCAAGCTTGTTACGTCCTGTAGGGGTACGTTTCGGTAACATTCTAGAGCGGAATGGAAGTACTTCCGTTGTTGGATACTCACGATTGTCTGGAGCATCACCACTGTCATTCTTCTCAGGCCTTCATTTTCAGAGTGTTGGTTGTGAGCGTCACGGGCCGTCTGGAGAAGGAAGATCTTAATGATGGCGCAGACAGTGTCCAGATGACGACCGGTCTTGGACACAATGGCAGGAAAAAAGATGGAGAAAGCTGGATTCAAAGCATCACGTTGGGTCTTAAATTTTTTTCGCGTGGATACCTTTTCCCCACTTGTCCACTATGAGGTATTTCAAACATACAGAGGATTCAAAAGAATGTTCTTGCAGTTTACGTAGATTCAGCAGCTGGTAGTGTTAGGCCTCATGGGCTTTCTCCCTGTGCTTCCCTGGTAAGACCTTTGGCAAGGGTCTCCCCAGGGGAAGCAGGGTTGTCCAGCCACGACACTGTCATTCTGGCCAAGAGCGTGAACAGCGACTCCTGACGTGGCATCTACAGCTCTATTCAGATGTCTTCTCTTGTCACGGCAGTCTTTTTTTCTCAAATTGTGGCAAAATACACAACATATCCTTCACCATTTTAAAGTTCAGAATTTAGTGGCGTTTGGTTTATCCCCAGGGTTAGTACAGCTATGACCAGCGTGACGTTGTAGGACATTTTCAAAAATGTCTTTTACAGCTTTTTGTTTAATCAAGGTTTAATCAAGGTGCAACTGTTTCATTTGGTTTCATCTTTTTAGTTAGTTTTCATTTGGAGAACTCTTTGTGGTGGTTTTCTTTCTTTCTTTCTTTTTTAAGATTTTATTTATTTGACAGACAGAGATCACAAGCAGGCAGAGAGGCAGGCAGAGGGTTGGAAGCAGGCTCCCCGCTGAGCAGAGAGCCCGACGCGGGGCTCGATCCCAGGACCCTGAGATCATGACCTGAGCCGCAGGCAGAGGCTTTAACACTGAGCCCCCCAGGAGCCCCTGTGGTGGTTTTCTTTCTCCTGGTGACATGGCGTTTTTGAAGTGTCTGGGCCGGTGGTTTGTAGCCCGTCCCATGTGTGGGCTTGGCTGAAGTGTTCTTTATTTTTGCGTGTCCCGTCACGTGAAGATCAGCCCCAGAGCAGTGCTTCTCAAACAGCGAAGTGCAAAGGCTTTTGACACCAATTGTGGGCTACTTCAGAAGTTTCTTGTTTCTTGGGGTGGCTCCGAGAACTCTATTTCTGTCACATTCGCAGGTGATGCTGCTGGTCTGGGGACAGCACTTTGTGAACCACTGCTCTGGGATTGGCTACGTACAGTCAGTGTGTGCCTGCGCTGGCTTACTGTATCACAGCAGCCGGCGGACGTCAGGGAGTCCTGTGGCAGCTGGGTCTGAGTGTGAACCTAGCTGAAGCCGCCCATCTTCCGCATCGTGCGTTTCCGTTGGCCGCTGTGAGTAATCAGTGGTTCTCCAGCACCGGGACTGTTCTGTTCCCAAACGGTGCTTTTGTGCCCTCCTCCCCGCCCCATCCGCCAGGTCTTAGTGGGTTTTCCAGATATCTTTCTGTTTCTGATTTATTTTATTTGCTTTATTTATTTATTTATTTATTTTAAATTTTTATTTATTTGTCAGAGAGAGCGAGCGAGCACAGGCAGAGTGGCAGGCAGAGGCAGAGGGAGAAGCAGGCTCCCCGCCGAGCAAGGAGCCCGATGTGGGACTCGATCCCAGGACGCTGGGATCATGACCTGAGCCGAAGGCAGCCGCTTAACCAACTGAGCCACCCAGGCGTCCCTGCTTTATTTATTTTTTAAATTTATTTTTATTTTTTATTTTGTGTTTTTATTATGTTAGTCGCCGTATAGTACATCCTTAGTGTTTGACGCAGTGATCCATGATGCATTGTTTGTGTGTAAGACCCAGTGGTCCGTGCGGCCCGTGCCCTCCTTCATGCCCACCACCAGTCCCTTTATCTTTAGAGATGTTATTTATTTATTGCAGGGAGAGAGCAGCAGAGAAAC
Source organism: Mellivora capensis (assembly GCA_004024625.1). NCBI lineage: Eukaryota > Metazoa > Chordata > Mammalia > Carnivora > Mustelidae > Mellivora > Mellivora capensis. Next base: position 5,659 of record PISX010017771.1, on the reverse strand, counting down.
AGACTCCCCACCGAGCAGAGAGCTCGATCCCAGGACCCTGGAGTCAAGACCTGAGCTGAAGGCAGACACTTGACCAAATGAGCCATCCAGACATCCCTGTTTTGTGTTTTTTTTTTTTTTTAAGATTTTATTTACTTCAGAGGAGATTGAGAGAGACAGAGAGTGCAAGCATGAGTGAGGCGGAGGGGCGGGGGGAGCAGCAGACCCCCGCGGAGCAGAGAGCCAGATGCAGGACTGGGTCCCAGGACCCTGAGACCATGACCTGAGCTGAAAGCAGACCCTTAATTGCCTGAGCCCCCCCGACACCCCTTTCTGTTAGTGACTTTTGGAAGAAATTTCTCTATAGTGAGAGAACAACTTTGTCTAATTTCAGTTCTTTTGGATTTGTTAGTTCGCGTTATGGCCCAGGATGCGGCCCGGGGAGGTGTGTTCATGGCGCATTTGCTGCGGACATTGTGCTGGGCAGGGCGCAGTGCTCTGTGGGTGGCGGCCAGGGTAGGCGGCCCGGAGTGTCGACCACACCTTTGTGTCCTTCCTGACCCTCTGTTCTGTCAGTTACTGAGAGGGGAGGTACGGAGTCTCCAGGCAGTATTCTGGGTTGGTCTCTCCTTTCACTTACGTGTTCTGTACTTCGTTTTTTTCAAAACTGGTGAGAGGGGCCTGCCCGTTGATGACTGCTCGGGCTTGTAGGTGATTCGATCGTTTATCATCATGTGGCATCCTCTGTCCTGGGCATTTCTTCTGCTCTACCTTTTTTATGTCTTTTTTGTCATGTATTGCAGTAGCTACTTTTCTTCCTTTGAAAGAGCATTTGTATTATATCTTTTTCCATGTTTTTACTTTGAATCTTTTAACATTATATGCCATTACATTTCAAGTATTTTTATTTTTTGTAGGTAGTGATTTTTGTCTTCTAGGTGACATTTGACAACATCTGGACACATTTTTATTGTCACGCCTGGGGGGGGGTGTCCTGCTACTGGTGTCAAATGTGTGGCGACCTGGGTTGCTGTTGAACATTCCACGATGCACAGGACAGCTCCTCAACAGAGTTCTGTGACCCAGAATGTTAATGGGACCACTGCTGAGAAGCTCCGCTCTAAGGACTGCAGGGGACGCAGCCAACTTCTCACTGTTCCCGTCTTCCACTTACTGTGAACCGTGGGACTGCCTGCTCCTTACAGGATGGCTGCCATATCCATTCCCCCTTCCTGTACTGAAAACTTCACCGGACGATGTCCAGCTTTTGCTTTCAGTTACCATACACATTTTAAAGAATTTTGTGTTCTTCATTCCCGAAATTCCAAGTTTCCTTATGGTATCATTTTTCTCCATCTTGAAACTTTCTTTAGCATTCTTTTGTACAAGGTCTGCTGGTAACACATCCTGCAAGTTTTATCTTTCATCTGAAAATGTTTTTGTTTTGCTTTCATTCCTGGAGGATCTTTTTGCTGGATTTAGAATTCTGGGTTGAACCTTTTTTTCCCCCTCTCGGCACTTAGACATGAAGTTCCTCTCCTCTAGCCTCATCTCTCTCCATGAGAAGTCCATGGGCGTTTGAATTAATGTGCTTCTATTTGTAATGAGTTGTTTTCCTCTGGCTGCTTCCAAGAATTTGCGTTTGTCTTTGTTTTAAGTATTTTGAGTACAGTGTGTTTTTTGTGATTTTCTTTGACTTTATCCTGTGTCAGGTTTGCTGTTGTCTTTAAATAGGTTGTGGTATTGTCTGGTGCTCATTGATGCCGCAGTCTTGGGCCTGGTTGGTTTTCTCTGTCTTCTGTAAAGTCAGTGGCCTTCAGAGGGCGTGAGGAGAAACTTCAGTTTCAGTGACTGCCGTCCTCTCCCAGGGACAGAGGTCTGCTATCTGATGTGTACGATTGAGCTAATGCCTACCAAGGAGGCTTGACGTAAAATCAAATGAGACGGCATTTGTGGCCTCTCCATCGTATTTTCTGATGAATTTTTCCTTCTCAAGTTAAGCTTTTATTTTTAAAATGTAAATACGTCCACGATTGAGGAAAGATACATGGGTTTTTGATAGAGTAGGCTGCTTGTTTTTTGACTCACAAGAGGATTATTGAACTCTGAAAGGGATGCTGGTTGTGGAGGAAATTATTTCATTGAATGGAAAGTTTAGAAAAGGGAGTAACAGAGAGTAAGTGTAAGTCGGACAAAGCACCCTTTCACCTGTATCAAATCTGACAACAAGCCAAGGGACGCACCGTGTTCCCACCTTTAAGCATAAGATACCTACATAGTTCAAAAGTCACTTCCGCGACTTTGATTGATGAATGTTAAGTTGGGCAAATTGTACATCACATCAGTCTGTAGCAGAGTATTTAGAAATGACCTGGAAGTATACATTTTTCCTAATATTTCAGATGATTCTTTTTTTTTTTTTTTTTAATATTCCTGAGTTGAACACCATGAGTGGGTGGTGCTCTTGAGCTGACGGGTCACACCGATGGCTTCGTGGAGGGCTCCCCTCACAGCATGGTCATGTCTGCTTCCTTGGGCAGCCCCTACCTTTCCTGTTACCCTGGCTAAGTACATTTTTTGTGAGGGAAAGTAGCATCCCTTATTTGTAATGGCGTGCCTCCCCTATAGACAGCTTAGTTTGAAGAGAAAACACAAGTGTGATTAGTAGAATTGGGCCAGCTCTTGTCCTCTTGTCTTAAATAACACCCTTACCTGTGGCAGAAGACCGCTTGGCCTGTCTCAGCACTCTGCTCTTACCTCTGACCAGGTACCGGCTGGAAGACGAGTCCGCCCATCTGGATGAAATGCCGCTAATGATGTCTGAAGAAGGCTTCGAGAATGACGAAAGCGACTACCACACATTACCACGAGCTAGGATCACACGGAGGAAAAGAGGACTGGAGGGGTTTGTCTGTGGGGGATGGAAGTTCCTCTGCACCAGGTTTGTGATCTCTTGCTGCCTAATTTCCTGTGCTGTCAGGTCCACAGTTAAGGTATTTATAAGCTCCGCTTCTCGCATACTTATTCTTATATCAAAGTAAAGAAGACACTCTAATGAGATGACCTCATAGAGAGTGTTGAACATTAGTTAAAAGCAAATAGTGCTAATCAGAAAAGGAAAGCCAAGTTCCCTTTTTTTTTCTTTTAAGATTTTATTTGTTTGTCAGAGAGAGAGCGAGCGCGAAGCGCATAAGCAGGGGAGCCGCAGGCAGAGGGAGCCGCAGTCTCCCTGCTGAGCAAGGAGCCCCATGCAAGGCTTGATTCCAGAACCTTGGGATCAGGACCTGAGCCAAAGGCAGATGCCTAACTGACTTAGCCACACAGGCACCCTCAAGGTCACTTTTTTAATGAGAAATTTTAAATGTTTAGAGGACAGAGAAAGATTGGTTTTGTCGTGAATGCATGGTAGAGTCAATTCTGGTCCCTGTGTTGGCATTTGTGAACGGTTCTCTGTTCTCTCCCATCTGTAATCCTACTCTCATCCAGAAAGGCAGATTCGGGCGTGTAAAATGCAGTTTAACAACACCGTGGCTCCATGTGTCGTTCAGCTCGAATGCTTAGACTTGGAAGAATATTCTTCATTTAATTTAACCAGGAAGAAACAAAGATAAGAACTGGTCGTATTTTAAACACGTTCACTGGTGGCTGAGATAGACTTCAGCTGTGCTCATCCTGGGCTTTGGAGTCTGGTCTGTGAAACCACACCCCGTGCTCCCTGGCTGTCCTCCAGCCCCGCGGACAGGCAGGGCGGGATTTCGGCCGACCGAAGCCAGCATAACTCGAGTGGGGTGTGTCAAATAAATGACAGCTTTTATAGTCTTTCTGCTGTGTTAAGTGTGTTGTCAGTGCCTTTCTTACCATCATGAATTTATATCCCTTTGCCCATAAAAGGAGTATAATAATTGTAGAAAGGTCGTATTTATCATCCTCAGTAACCCTTTAGAAGTTTGCAAAAAGATGTTTTTACAACTGATTTGATTTCGGGGTCGGCTCATGTGGTGGTGTTCAAACCGTGGCTGTGGACTCCCAAGGACTCTGAGGGGTCCCTCTGAGAGCTCGGCCTCACGGACTCAGGAAGTTAGGCAGGCAGGACGTAGGCTTATCACCCCTCTCAGGTTCCAGTTAGTGTCTGACTTTATCTTTTCTGGTATATTGTAAGGTTTTCACATGAAGAATGAATTTCATGGCTGAATAAGGTTTTAGAAGTCACTGACTTGTGTTACTAATTTTTAATGAATAGCATAGTTTTTTCAAAAAACATTTTCTGGGTTAAATAGCCAGTATTCCAAGAGTATTCTTTGGGGATATTTAACAGTTCTAGACTTCATTTCTTAAACGGTGCAGGGCTGTGCAGAATTGTTTTGTTTTGTTTTTCTTGTGTCACTTGTGATGCTTTCTGCTTTTTAAGGGGTTTATCTTCTTTCAAATATATAAATTCCTGTAATGTAAGATGTATAAGGCTCTGGAAAGTTGTCACATTTTTTAAAAATTCCTGATCATCTCTGTCTCCCTTTTTCCTATTAATCTTGATAGGAGGTTACCAGTTCTCTTCAAAGAGCCAAACTTCTAGTGTTGCCTTTGCTTTTGAAATTTTAAACTTTTATTGTGAAATAAATCCAACCTTGAAATAAATTCACTTTTTTTTTTTACTTTGAAATTTTCTTTGAAATTTCTATTTCAAATTGAATTTCAAATTTCAAAAATTTACTTTGAAAATTTCAATGGGATCAATTCTTTTTTCTTTAATTTTTTTAAATTAAATTATAAATTAAATTATATTTAATTATAATTATAATTAAATATAATTATAAATTAAATTATAAATTAAATTATATTTAAATTAAATTAAATTATAAATTATAAATTTTAAATTAAATTAATAATGTATTATTAGCCCCAGGGGTACAGATCTGTGATCACCAGGTTTACACACTTCACAGCACTCGCCATATCACATACCTTCCCCATTGTCCGTAACCCAGCCACCCTCTCCCTAACCCCCTCCTCCCAGCAACCCTCAGTTTGTTTTGTGAGATTAAGAGTCTCTTATGGTTTGTCTCCCTCCTGATCCCATCTTGCTTCATTTATTCTTTTCCTACCCCCCAAACCCCCCATGTTGCATCTGCACTTCCTCATATCAGGGAGATCATATGATAGTTGTCTTTCTCCGATTGACTTATTTCGCTCAGCATAATATCCTCTAGTTCCATCCACGTCATTGCAAATGGCAAGATTTCATTTCTTTTGATGGCTGCATAGTATTCCATCGTGTATATACACCACATCTTCTTTATCCATTCATCTGTTGATGGACATCTAGGCTCTTTCCATAGTTTGGCTATTGTGGACATTGCTGCTATAAACATTCGGGTGCACGTGCCCCTTCGGATCACTACGTTTGTATCTTTAGGGTAAATACCCAGTAGTGTGATTGCTGGGTCATAGGGTAGCTCTATTTTCAACTTTTTGAGGAACCTCCACGCTGTTTTCCAGAGCGGTTGCACCAGCTTGCATTCCCACCAACAGTGTAGGAGGATTCCCCTTTCTCCACATCCTCGCCAGCATCTGTCATTTCCTGACTTGTTAATTTTAGCCATTCTGACTGGTGTGAGGTGATATCTCATTGTGGTTTTGATTTGTATTTCCCTGATGCCGAGTGATGTGGAGCACTTTTTCATGT
>PISX010017770.1:0-42287 GCA_004024625.1 Mellivora capensis | reverse complement strand
AGACCAGATATAAAATTGACTGCCACTGAGATCAAATATCTCATAATTTTCTTCAGCCTTTACTACAGCTTTCCCATTGCCTCCATACCATTTCAGATTCACCATAGCAGTTTCCAATCTAATGGTGCTAAACACAGAGAGAAGTTCAAAGTAAAAACACAGATGAAGTACAAACTGATAAACTCATTGAATAAAGGGGGATAACTCAAACAACGTCAGGGTGCATTCTTTGATGATGGAAAAGATGGGTACAATGATTAAGCAACATGGCACGATGAACAAATGATCAAATGTTTGTGATAAGCAATTGTCCTCTTCCAAATTTCAAGCTTCCATTCCCCTCTTTTTATGACTCTCTGTTGGGAATTCCCAGTCCTATTTATTTTTTTGAGAATTTACTTATTTACTTGACAGGGAGACACAGCAGGAGAGGGAACACAAGCAGGGAGAGTGGAGGAGGGAGAAGCAGGCTCCCTGGAGCAGAGAGCCTAATGCGGAGCTTGGTCCCAGGACCCTGGGACCATGACGGGAGCCTAAGGCAGAGGCTTAGGGACGGAGCCACCCAGGCACCCCAAGGAATTCCCAGTCCTATTAATCATAGCACATCTACACAGTATAGAAATTTCTATGAGCTTTTTCCCCTCTTTTTTAAATCCCAGGACTTTCTTTGGGATTCAGTTTGAAGGAACTATGAACTCAAACACTATCCAAAAGAGAAGTAAGTGACTGAGACAGCATTGCTGAGTTACATTTTTTTTCTTTTAATTTTGAGAGGTTATTGTACAACTAATTAGTGGCACTTGGAAGGATTTTGGTGCATTTTAACTTGGAATTTAATATAATATTTGCAAATGGCTGGTGGCTTGTGCATAATGCTGAGCTGCATTTACCAAAGTAGTGAAATAGTGTCACTGAGTATATATCAAAATAGGTAACAGGAGAAACTGATCAGCAGTGAAGGGGAGAATAAAGGCCATGGAATCAGATAGAGCTGACTCTGACTCTTACTTTTGTAGATTATAATGGTGTGGTGTGATGCTGTTACATATTTAACTTACCTAGATCTTTGTTTTAGAACCTATATAAAGTGAAGGCATGTCACTACATGTTTCTTAATATTCTACTTAGGACATAACTTACTAGTGTACAAAAGTACTTACTACATGCTTCTGAAATGTTTTAGGGATCCACAAAGGTCTAGTGTATTTGTTTTTTAAGATTTTGTTTATTTATTTGACAGACAGAGATCACGAGTAGGCAGACAGGCAGGCAGGAAAAAAAAAAAAAAAAAAAGAATGCTGGGTCAGTTAGTAAGGCAGAAGCTCAGGCAGGTCGTGTTCCCAGGGCAGAGAGGGAGCCTTTGGGTTTCCCAAGGAAGAGATATCTGGACCAAGGAAGGGGAATGTGTCCCTGTGAGAAGGCAAGTCCTAACTAGGTGAGTCAGACAGACCTGAGGGATCTCTTGGGTGAGGTCTGTAGAAAGGGTTTGGGGAGGAGCACCTGGGTGGCTCAGTGGGTTAAGCCTCTGCCTTCGTCTCGGGTCATGATCTCAGGGTCCTGGGATTGAGCCCCATATCGGGCTCTCTGCTCAGCAGGGAGCCTGCTTCCTCCTCTCTCTCTGTCTGCTTCTCTGCCTACTTGTGATCTCTTTCAAATAAATAAATAAAATCTTAAAAAAAAAAAGGGTTTGGGGAATAACAGATAATTAGGTCTTAGCTGCTGTTAGGGCTTTAATCTATATCCCCAACAGCCGCCATTGCTCCCTCCATCTAAGTGGGATGTTTTCTCTGTGGGAGAGAGAATAAATGTCTGAAAGCACATGCAAGGACTTGTTTCCCTGCCCACTCCTTTGGGCTGACTTGAGCACTCTACAGAGAGAGGGGCTTATAGAAAGAAGCTGATAGAGCAATTCAAGATGGACACCACAAGATGGAGGGCAAGCAGAGTCACCTGAGGGCCCAGGTGTGCTGCTGTAGCTCAGAAGCAACCAATTCCATCCCCAACCCCCAGGAAACACTCTGCTCTGGGGCCTTTCATGATGGCTGATGCAGAGGTGATGCTTTTCCAAAGGGGTTCAGGAGCCACAGTCAGGAAGTGGTGCTAAAGAGCAAAATAAAAAGGCCTGGTGACTACAGATGGAGGGCTGGTTGGTGTGCTCTTTCGAGGCTCCTCTCAGGGCTTCCCAGAGAGACCTGGGGCACTCAGAGGGGGGCAGAGTTTCCGCTGTTGCACCTGTGGGGGCTCTGGAGGCTGGTAGCTGTCATGCTGTAGTGCGGCTGATCCAAGAAAGATTGAGAAGCAAGCCACGTGCCTCTTAGGACCCGGCCTCGTGAGCCACACGCCGGCACTTACACCCGCCATTATGTCTGTTATGTTACCAAGTCCAGCTGACGCTCAAGGAGAGGGGAATTACATCCCTCCTTTTGAAGGGGACAAGGTCATGGATTTATGCACATATTTTAAAACAACAGCAACCAGTGATACATCCCCACAGTCTGCACCTTTAGAAAACATTACTGGGAGTGAAGAGAGTTATTAGTTCATAAGTGGTATTATGATAACCAGATACCTATTTGGGGAAAACACAACAAGGAAACAGAAACTTAGATCCTTACCTCACATTTTGCACCGAAATAAATTCCAGATAGTTGAAATAATTGAAGTGTACAAAAGTATTGGAAGAAAACTTAGATAAACTGAAATAGGGCGGATATGGGAGTCCTTAGTTCTGTCATGCTCATATTACTGCAAACTCAGGCTTTTAAGGGACGTGTTGATGGGTTTATAAGAAATTATTTTCATTGGTTAAAAAAAGGAAGTAGAGGGGCATATTGAATCATGACATCTCAGCTTAGGCAACACAAAGGGGATGATTAGTCAATAGGATCATCCACATGTGAAAAATAAACACATCAGGGGTGCCTGGGTGGCTCAGTGGGTTAAGCCTCTGCCTTCAGCTCAGGTCATGACCCCAGGGTCCTGGGATCGAGCCCCGCATCAGGCTCTCTGCTCCACGGAGAGCCTGCTTCCTCCTCTCTCTGCCTGCCTCCCTGCCTGCTTGTGATCTCTCTCTCTGTGTCAAATAAATAAATAAAACCTTAAAAAAAAATTAAACACATCAGTGGAGAAAAACCAAGTAAAAGACAAATGAAAGCTGGACAGCTATATTCGTCAGTCATAAGCAGACAAGAACCAAACCTTTAGTAGAAAGAGCTCGTACAAATTCATGTGGAAAAAAAAAAAGACTGTAAAACGTGTCCCAGAAGTACGTCTCTTGTACTGGGTAAGTACAGAGTAAGGGTGCAGGGGCGAGGTTGTGTGTGCGGTGTCTGCACTGCCCACAGATCATTCCAGAGGCCAGGATGCAGGTTGAGTGAGTGTTGATTACGGCTCTTTGTTTTGGTTTAAAAAATGTCTGCATATTATTTCTCTTCCTCACCCTGCAGTTCTCTCCTCTCTCGCTCAGAGAAAGCTCTTCCAGATACTTCCTGTGCAGTTTGTGACTCACAGCTAGATTATGGCCCAAGCAGCGCTGATTTCAGCAAGAAATCCTCCCCACAGCATAAACTGGGTCCCTGTGATGCCCAGAGAGTGAATTGGTACTGGAAAGTCAGTGTGGCCATTTAGCACCTCCTTCTCAGGCCCTTACTATGAATCTGGAGCCCTTTTTCTTTTTTTTATTATTTTATTCATTTATTTGAGAGAGAGAGTGAGCCTGAGTGGGGGGTAGGGAGGGGGAGAGGGAGAGGGAGAAGCAGACACCCGAGCTCAGTGACACAAAAGAAATGATTAATCAGGGCTGCCTGGGTGGCTCAGTGGGTTAAAGCCTCTGCCTCCGGCTCAGGTCATGATCCCAGGGTCCTGGGATCCAGCCCTGCATTGGGCTCTCTGCTCAGCAGGGAGCCTGCTTCCTCCTCTCTCTCTGCCTGCCTCTCTGCCTACTCGTGATCTCTCTCTCTGTGTCAAATAAATAAATAAATAAAATCTTTAAAAAAAAAATGATTAATCAATAAGATCACATGTGAGCAAGGAGCCCAGTGTGAAGCTACACCCCAGGACCAGGAGATCACGACCTGAGCTGAAGGCAGGTGCTTAACCGACTGAGCCACCCAGGCGCCCTGGAACCTTTTTTTTCTTCCTTTTTTAATCTGAGTGTACACATGAGGGAGAGTATGGACAAGAAGAGGCTGGACAAGAAGAAAGGGCATGGCCTAGAGATCCAGGTTTGGGGCCAGCTCTGCTAATTTTCATCTCCATGACCAGAGAGATCCCTTCCAGCCCTGGGCCTCAGTTGCTTCCTGTGTAAAATGAGTCGGGAGACTAGGGGGTCCCTACAGGGTCTTCTATCTCTAACATCCAAGGACTCAGCTCATTTTCTCTTTTTCACATGTGAGCTCTGGTAGCTGTTTAACTTTACTTGAGAAATTTTGGAAGTCCTTTGAGAGTCCTTAGATTTTGGAACCCACTGAGAGTAAAATAGAAAGTGCCTTCAATTACTAAAGTTTTCCCTCTATTTTCTTTTTTTTTTTTTTAAGATTTTATTTATTTATTTCACACACACACACACAGGTCATAAGTAGGCAGAGAGGCAGGCAGAGAGAGAGGAGGAAGCAGGCTCCCCACTGAGCAGAGAGCCCAATATGGGGCTCGATCCCAGGACCCTGGGATCATGACCTGAACAGAAGGCAGAGGCTTAATACACTGAGCCACCCAGGCACCCCTTCCCTCTATTTTCTAAAAAAAGATTCCATCTCACTCATTTAGAAAAAGTAAAATTGTGACAGAGCGAAATGACTAAGGTGGTGATAGTTAGGTGTTGAGTCTGACAAGGTCCCCATCTTCTGATCTGGCCACAGATGTGGGTTTGGGAGCCAGGGGTGACAAGAACTTTAGACTTAATTTTCCTGGACATGTGATTGAAACAAGGGTGGCATGACATATGTGATTCTGGTAGAGAAGGTCTCTGTCTCTAGGTCTTAAACTGCCCATGGTGCTGCTAAACTGAGAGGATGTAGGTCTGAGCAGAGGACAGCCGTCATTCTTAAACATGGAAACAATCTGATGGGCATGAGGCCAAGCAGAGGCTACAGAGATGAGAGGTGGTGAGAGTGTCATGGAAAGAGGACATCAAAGAAATAAGAAACAAGAGGGAGATTCAGAGGGGACTGGAGAGAGAGAGAGAAGTTCACCTTGAAGCTGAACTCTTGGTTCCTGTAACCGCCCTTTACGGTCTGGAAGCTACCTGACTATCTTCCTAGCTATGGGAGTTAATACATCCTCTCTTTGCTTCAGATAATTTGAATTTGGAAGTGTCCTGAATAATGTACTAGTGTAACTCCAGGAAGCTCTTCTTAAATTGTAAATGTGTTATCCAGAGGGATGACACATGAAACCAGGAATGTAGGTTAGGTTTTCAGATAAGCTGTGACTACTATGTAGAACAGATACATTTTGACAAGATAAAGCAAGAGTATCACTAGAGAAAAGAGGTATTTCTAGAAAACGGGGAATTTCACATGCTGCTGAGGGAATGGAAAATGGTACAGCCATTGTGGAAAACAGTTTGATACTTTCTCAAAAAATTGACCATATAGGGTGCCTAGGTGGTGCAGTCAGTTAAGCATCTGACTCCTGGTGTTAGCTCAGGTCATGATCTCAGGGTGTGAGATTGAACCCCGAGACAGGCTCTGTGCTGGACGTGAATTCTGCTTAGTCTTCTCTCTCTCCTTCTCTCTCTGCCCCTCCCTCCACCTCCATCTTCACCCCCCCACTCACACACTCTCTCTAAAAAACAAAACAAAACAAAACAAAAAAACAATAGAAAAAACTTGTACATATGTTGTGGAATTTAAGAAACAAAACAAATGAGCAAAGGGGAAAAAAAAGAGAGGCAAACCAAGAAACAGACTCTTGAGAACAGATGGCTGTTTACCGGAGGAGAGGTGGGTGGGGTTGGGGGTGTAGTGGAGGAGGGGGAAAGTGTAAAAAGTCCCCTGTTGTGATGAGTACTAGGTGATGTATGAAAGTGTTGAATTACTATACTGTATGCCTGAAACTAATATAATACTGTATGTTAACTATACTAGAATTAAAGTAAAAATTTTTAAAAAACTGAACAAATGTTATCTCATGAGCCAGCAATTCTACTCCTAGTTGTATACCTAGGAGAATTGAAAACGTATATTCACACAGAAACCTGTACATGAATGCTCATGGTAGGATTATTCATAATAGCCAAAACCAATTTCCATTCATTGATGAACAGATAAACAAAATATAGTATATCTGTATGATGGGCTATTACCTAGCCATAAACAGGAATGGAGTTCTGATGCATGCTACGACATGAACTTGGAAAATTGCTAAGTGAAAGGAGCCAGTCACAAAAGGCAACATATTGTATGATTCCATTTATACAAAATGTCTGGAACAGGCAAATCTATGGAGGCAGAAAGCAGATTATTTGTTGACAGGAGCTGAGGCAAAGTGACTTGTACACTTTAAAGGGTGAACTTTTTCCCAAGAACCAAAAAAAAGTGAATTTTGGGGGTGCCTGGCTGTCTCAGTCCCTAGAGCATGTGACCCTTGAGCTTGTGGTTGTAAGTTCAAGCCCTCCATTGGGTGCAGGAATTACTTAAAAATAAAATCTTTAATAAAAAAATAAAAATAAAAAATGATGAATTTTTGGTGTGTGAATTATAACCATTTTATTTTATTTTTTTTAAACAATTTTTAAAAAGATTTTATTTATTTATTTGACAGAGAGCACAAGTAGGCAGAGAGGCTGGCAGAGAGAAGGTGGGGGAAGCAGGCTCCCCGCTGAAGCTGAGAGCCCAATGCGGGACTCAATCCCAGGATTCTGGGATCACGACCTGAGCCAAAGGCAGCAGCCCAACCCACTGAGCCACCCAGGTGCCCTACATCTCCATTTTGAAAGCAGGATTACTTTTCTTCTGGTCATTCCCATCTTTATATCATACCATCCAGAGTACATTTTGTGGTTTGACTCTGATTCTCCCCCAGACATCCCTCTTCTAGTCCCCCATCCACCCCAAATCCTCCACAATATTTAGAACCCCTGGAACACTTCCTAGTACAAGAAAAGGAACTGGGGCTCACTTCTCTTTCTAAAGAGCTAAACTCTTTTTCTTGCAGAGTTATTTTGTTGGATAAAGGACCAGTCTTATCAACTCAAAGGGGATAGGCAGCAGGGGACTGAAACTAATTCACAATTTTGTTTAAATTTACTTGTCAAAGACAGAAATATTCTATTTCATGCATACTCCCAATTCCCTGCCCTGGGAGCAGATTTCCAGGAAGCAATTATGTAGAACAAAATGTAATGGGTAACAGGGGGTGCCTGTGAATTATTCATAATCCCATAATGATTTTAACCCATTTTTAACATTACCTGCTATTGGTGTGAGCTTCTGGAAAGTTCCCAAAGTAAGCAGCAGAGAAGCTTTCTTTAGCTATGCTTCTATAACCATAAGCCTCCTGCCTTTCCCCAAATCACCTGAGTAATTAAAATGAAAAGAGGCCTGGGATCCCTTTCCTCCCTGAGTCTACACAGCAAAGGTAAATGCTGCCTTATGGACTCCCATCTTGTTCACTCATCAGTCCTCCTTCCTATCTTCTCAGGGCGGTGGGCATGGCATAATGCCCAGCAGAGTGTCTGGCTTGGAGAAGGCATACAATATCTACTTGGTTTGGGTTATTTGAGTGAATGAATGATGGAAAGAATTAGACATTTGTGGTAAAGAAGACCTGGGCCAGGTAGTTTTGCTATTTATCAGCTGTGTGATTTAGGCAAGTGCCTTGCCCTCATGATTATTGTTGTTTTTTCATCTGTAAGATGGAACTTTGTGGGGTTCTTGAAAGAATTTGAGGACATAATTATAAGTGTTCAATAAGCAGTAGCTGTTCTTTAGTCTTTCTACTAGCAGTCCTGTAACTTCCCACCTCCCATAAACAATAGAGAAACAGCCAAACCTTTCTTGGGATCCAAAGGTTCCCACACCTGAGTGTGGATCGGAATCACCTACAGGGTTGTCTTTTTTTTAAATACACATTTCCAGATTCTGCCTCTGGAGATTCTGATTTAGTAGCAATAGGATGGGGCCAGAGAACATATATTTTTGGTTTTTTGTTTTTGTTTTTTAAGATTTATTCATCCATTTGAGATAGTGAGTGAGTGCAGATGTGCTCTCACGCATGGGCGGGAGAAGGGCAAGCAGGCTCTGTGCCGAGTTGGACTCCAATGCAAGACTTGGTCTCACCACCCTGAGGTCATGAACTGAGCCAAAACCAAGAGTCAGTTGTTCAATCAACTGAGCCACCCAGGAGCCCCTTGGTTTCGTTTTGTTTTTTTTTTTTAATTTTTTTTTTAAAGATTTTATTTATTTATTTGACAGAGAGATCACAAGTAGACAGAGAGGTAGGCAGAGAGAGAGGAGGAAGCAGGCTCCCTGCTGAGCAGAGAGCCCGATGCGGGACTCGATCCCAGGATCCTGAGATCATGACCTGAGCCGAAGGCAGCGGCTTAACCCGCTGAGCCACCCAGGCACCCTGGTTTCGTTTTTAAATTAAAGTAAAATTTACCTGCAGGGAAATGCACAGTCTTCACAGCGTAGTTGGGTGCGTTCTGGCAAATGTGTGGGTATAGAACATTTTCATGGCCCCAGAAAGTCAAATCAATCCCCACCCTGTATAGATAGATCACCCCTCTTCTGATTTCTATCTCCATAGATGGGTCTTTCCTGTTCTTGGATGTCCTATCAATGGATGTGTCCCGTTTCTTTTTTTCTTTTGCCTCTCAAGAAGTTTTTGGGGGGCGCCTGGGTGGCTCAGTGGGTTAAGCCTCTGCCTTCAGCTCAGGTCATGGTCTCGGGGTCCTGGGATCGAGCCCCACGTCGGGCTCTCTCTGCCTGCCTCTCTGCCTACTTGTGGTCTCTCTTTCTCTGTCATAAATGAATAAAATCTTTAAAAAAATAAAAAATAAAAAGTTTTGGGGATCTATCCGTGTTGTTGCATGTATCATGTCCATAGTTCATTATTTTTTATTGCTGAGTAATACTCCACCCTGTGGCTATACCTCAGTTTGTTTTCTCTCTTTACCCACAAATGGGTCTTTTAGTGTTGTTTTTGGCAAATATGAATAAAATTGCCATAAATATGTTTTCATTTATTTTTTAAAAGATTTATTTATTTATTTTAGAGTGAGAGAGAGAGTGAGAGAGCAAGCAAGCAAGCGGGGGTGAAGGCAGAGGGAGAGAGAATCTCCAGCTCAGCTCCCTGCTGAGCGAGGAGTCTGAGGCAGGGCTTGATCCCACTACCCTGAGATCATGACCTGAGCTGAAATCAAGAATCAGCTGCTCAACCGACTGAGCCACCCAGGTGCCCCTGGTATTTTCATTTATTATGGTCAAATACCAAGGAGTGGGAATGCTGTGTAATAGCATAGGGATGTGTTTAATTTTATTTATAAAAGCCCTTCATGTGATGCTGATGATCACCCAGATTTGGGAATACCTGAGAAGAGGATGATCAACCCTGATAATTAATGATTTGTTCAGTTTTTATCTCACTATACAGGTGTCCTTCTTTTACCAGGGGAATGTTATCTGTTCTGTCTCTCTCTCTCCCCTGAGAAGCCCAACCCTTGTCTCTCTTGCTTGCCAGTACCATACCAAAGAAGAGAGTTCCTAGCCAAGGATCCCCATGAGTCTCTTGAATTATGTCATCCAAATAGTTCCAGGAAGCAGTGGGGGTGAAGGGAACGAGAGGAGGCTGCCCATTGGTCAGACTTGCTCTAACCTAGGGATTGCTTGCTTAGGATGAAAAGCTAACCCTCCAGTCACTTGGAAGGATTAGCTGTTTCCAGGGGACCACCACCTGACATAGGGCAAGCTTGGAGCACTTTGGAACCGAGGTCTTTGGTAGACCACATGCAACTCCAAGGGAAGAGCTGTGGCAGAGCCCTGTGTAGGCTCGTCAGGCTCAAGAAATTGGAATCAGAGTTGGGAAAGCAAAAGTTGTCAAAACACAACCATTTTGTTCCAAGGGTCATGCTGGTTCTTGGCTCAAGAATAATATATGTATGTTTTTCTTTGTGAAATTGTTTTTCCTTTGGGGAATTATTAGAATTTCACAATAGGGATGAAGACATTTGGGAACCAAAGTGGTACTCTAATTCAGTGTTTCCCAAAGGGTGGTATATGTTTATGTTACTCAGGATGGTTTCAGGGATTATACAGATGAGTAAAATTAAAAATAAGTATCTGTAGAAAAAAATAAAGCCAGCACATTAAATATGTGATTTCATGGATATGTTGCTTATCATGAAGTCAAGTCAAAAAGGTAATTCAGTTTTCAGAAAAATGTTAAGTATATAATAGTATAGATGATACACAGGGTGTTTAGAGATACATATGAGTGGCCAGGATTTAGAAAATTGCCTCTGTCGAACCATGCCTTTGATGGATGAAAACCATCTTGAAGGCCCAAGATGCATGTTACTTGCACAAAGTCACACTTCATCAGAGCTAGGACCAGATCCCCAAACTCACCTGGTTCCTGGCCCAGTGCTCATTCTACTAACCTGTTACTTCCTTTTGTAAGAAGGGGAAGGGATGTCAATGACCATGTAGCCTAGCCCCTAGATTCAAAGTCCAATGCATTTGCAGAAATAGCCTGCAGTTTGATCAGACCACAAAGGCAGAAGGAATCCATTAATGGGTCCAGGCTCTGGGAAATCTGAGGTAATGAGAAGGAACCAGACTTCTCAGGAGCAAACACCAAGATCTTTGTAGCTCTCCTTATATGAAATCTTTGGATACAGAAGAGGACAGAAGCAGAAGGGACAGCTCTTTTCCCCATCTCTGGCTCCCATCCCTCCAGAACATTGAAAATGGCCTCTAATAGAAGGTGCTAGAGCCATGCTGTGTCAGTGCCCTATGTGGGCAGTCTACCTGTGCATAAGTTTTTAGAGGCCGTAGAAAAAGAGAGCTCTGATTGTTCACAGAAATAGCTTCAGGCAGCAGGCAACATGTAAGGGCACGGCTTCCCAGATGACTGTCATCTTTGAGTCTTTGCAATCCCAATAGGGACATTCAGAGGCGGCAACTCTGTCAGAATTCTAGCATTTGCTGATTCCCACCACAGTGAGAGTAAAAAGGGCAGGCCCTGGGATGCAAACACCGACTTGAGCTTTCTCAGCTGGAAAATATAGCTGACAGTGGGCGTGGCTGAGAGGGTCCACATTACCCCTTCTCTTCTCAAAATGAGATCTTGTGTCCCTGGCTGAGGTATCACCAACCTCTACAGTCTGGGAGCCATTCATTCTCCCTCTGTGGTACCCTTAGGGTTTGGGGCTAGTGTGTGATCTGCTGAGCCCATCCCTCAAAAGAAGTCTCAGGTGGGGCACCTGGGTGGCTCAGTGGGTTAAGCCTCTGCCTTCGGCTCAGGTCATGATCCCAGGGTCCTGGGATCGAGTCCCGCATCGGGCTCTCTGCTCGGCAGGGAGCCTGCTTCTCACTCTCTCTCTGCCTGCCTCTCTGCCTACTTGTGATCTCTGTCTGTCAAAAAAGAAAAAAAGAAAAAAAGAAGTCTCAGGGACCGAATCATGTGACCCCATCTAATGTCAGAAGAGATGTACTGGGATATACCGTGTTCACGTTTTCCTGACCTTACAAGATCTTAACATTGAAGGGGATGATACATTATACTCGAGTCAGAGAGGAGTCTGTGCGTGGACCCCTTCATCCCCACTTCCTGTCCTCGCTCTGGTCGGTGGGAATAGGAGCCCTAAGAATTTGATAGTGAATAAGTTAAGCAAGTGACTACAGTGCCATAGCTTCTCCTAACTTCTGTAGGCTCAGAAGGAAGTTTCTTTTATTTAGCAAAACACCTTTATGTGTTTTTAGGATATGCCAGGGTAGGCTCAGGAATCTGATTTGAGTGGAGGTGGAAAGCTAGATACTTCTGCATTAGAAAGTAGCAAGGAATTTCAAGGTTCCTGCTGGGAGCTCCAAGAGAAAGGTCAAGGAGGGAGGGAAACCATGTGATTTCCTTACAGTGAACACTAAGGATAGAAGGCAGTGAGAATCGTTTCTATATGTGGAGCATACCATGGTCTTCTTCTGAGCTATGGCATGTTCCCCATCTGTTACCCCCTAGATCTTCATAAAAGCTGCTGTACTCAAAAACTTTGAGTCGTGCATGGGGTAGGTGGGACTACACATGAAGGTGACATAGGTGAGGTGGGCAGAAGTCTCCAGGGCAGAGGGTGACCTTGAGTTGGGACTGAACAAGGGCATAGGGCCAGGTTTCAGGAACAGAACTGAGACCACAGAAGTAAGAAAGCAGTTGTGTGGGTGGGTTGGGATGAGAGGGGTGGAGGGGCACATGCTTAGATGGGTCTCCCTCTGTAAGGGTGGTCTGGATCCTGGAACTGCCTGCCTTTCCCAACCACAAAGAACTTCCCGGGAACTCAGGAGCCTCTTTATTAGTCCTCTGACCCCATCCCTGGCCTTTACTGGTTAGTCCAGCTGGGAACTGTCCTGGGCCAACCAGTGGCTTCCTTTGGAATTGTGGTCTTAGAATGGGAGAATGCTTGACGTCAGGCTGACTTCCATGACTGCAGCTTGGAAAAATAAAACTCACAGGGTCTGTCAGTAGCCATGCTGCCTGTCTTGTGGGAGAAGCCACTGGAAGGGGAAGGAAGGAAGGAAGGAAGGAAGGAAGCTGACGGCCAGGGAGGGGAAGAGACGCTGATGGAGTCCTGATGACTATCAGGCCTCAGACCCCCAATGCATCACTGCCTGAAGATCCTTTTCCCTAAGTTTAGCCTCTACCCCTTGCAGCCAGTAGGGCCCACTGGGCAGCAAGCACCACTCCCTCCCCCACTTCCTCAATGTGCCCCTCCCTCCGGAAGTGAGGCACTTGGATGAGAACCAAGGAAAATGCCCCTCCTAGGATCGGAGCTCCTCAGCTCCTTTATCTTCTCCACACTTACCATTCCCCAAATCATGTTTGTTTATCCGTTTACTTTTATCACCCTCCTCCACTAGGAAAACGTAAAGTCCCAGGCTGGCTTATTTAATGCGGTGTCTCTAGTGCCTGGAACATAGTAGGTGTTCCTGAGTCACTGAAGGAAGAAATCAGGCTTAAAATCAGGCCACCGTAGACCACCTCCAAGGTCACAATTATAGCGAAAAGATCTCAGCGCCAGACTCTGAGTCCCGGATGTCTGAAATTGGCGTGTTCAAGTTATCTGCCCAGCAGGGTGCCCAAGTATGCAGGGGCGGGGCGGGGGCCAAGGCTGGATACACAATTAGGGCTTCATAAACCACAGATAAAAAGCCCGCAGGCGAATGTGAATGTGACGAGGGGCTGCCGGGAGAAGTTCGATGCAGATTACAAAGGTTTCGTAGGGAGCAGGGAATTGAAAGGCAGCTGTAATTAGAAAGCGTAGGCTTTCACAATTGCCTGGAGGTCAGAAGGGCTGCACTGGCAGGCTGGGAGCTGGGGCCGGAAATGGACACGGAGGCACTGCAGTCCTGGACTGACATAATTGGACAGAGACCAGCAGCCCGTTGCCATGGTAGCGACCAATCCGAGGAGCTGCTTCTGGGGTGGCGAGGAGTCAAGGTTTCTAAAGAATGGGCTAAAAAAGCTGCCTTTGTTCCCACTCTGAACTACTTGCTGTCAGATCGCTGTGGGGGTGATGTGGCGTGGGGCCAGAGCCAACAACTGCTGGCCACGGTGGCCAGGAGGGGGCCACGCGAAGCCTTGAGGGGCTGGCTGGGCTTGGAGAAGCAAAATGTGTCGCCCTGGGGGGCTGTCTGTGCCTCCCGAGGCAGAGCCATGGCCAATGGCTTGCGAGTCTGGGTCTGAGAGCTCGGTGTTCCGATGGCAGCTTGGCCTCCTGGCAGCTGTGGGGCCCTGGGAGCCATCAGGCCTCAGTTTCCTTACATGGACAGAGGGGTGATCCAGACTTTCTTTGGGGTGATTGTCAGGGTTGAGACAAGTGAGGCCCGCCGCCTATTCATTTAGAGAATAGTAAATACTCTTGTCGTTGTTTTGACAGATGATACAAATGGCTTCCCAGCAGCTTTCTCAAAGAGCTCTTAGCTTTGGGGATTAAAAGCCAGGTTTGGCTTCTTTAAAGGGACCCAAAAGACAGCCAACAGAGACTCAAAAACTCCAGGAGATGACCATCCGGACTAACAAAGTTGTATTTAAAAAGAAAACATTCTTCAGACTGTTTTGCGAGCTGTGCGCCATCAGGGAATCCTCCTTTGTTCTTCTGGCCAATTTGTTGGCCTGGACAGGATACGGAGTTGAGGCCTTCCTTCCACAGCGGGAGAGAGAAAACAGAGGAGAGGACTCTGAAGGGAGGGCTTCCTCCCATGTTCCTGTGAGGTAGGGCTGGAGGGGCTGAGGAGGGCGCTCTGCTTAGATGGGGACAGACCAGAGGCACAACTCTAGACTGAGCCCCCCCTTTTCTTCGCCCTCACGGAAGTGCTGGGAGATGCAGACACCCCTATTTGGACCCTGGTGCTGTCCTCTGTTGCTATGGCAACTCAGTGGGTTCTCTGGTGGGTGGAAGAAGGGCAGCAGCAGCCTGGAAATCAGCATCGGAGGCAGCAGCTTTGCCCTTGTGCTGTGGCAGTCAAGGCATTGCTGAGACTTTCCCTCTCCCATCTCAGGCGGCCCTGGGAGGCCCTGGGAGTCTGGCACCTCCCTCCTGGGTCCACCTGGTCTCAGTGAGGAACCAGGCTCCTGTATGCAGAAAGAGCTCCCTTGGGACCCTCACTCAGAGTGTGTCTTCTGATCTCACGTTCCTCTGGAGGTTTCCTCTTTTTTTTTTTTTTGGTGGCTGTGGTCTGTTCATTTGTTCAGCCTTTGGGTTCTGCGCACCTCCTGTGCAAGGGGCCAGGTGCAGAGCAGCGAAAGAGACAAAGTGTCTGCCCATGTGGAGCTTACAGTTTTGTGGGGCGCAGACAGTAAACATAAACAGGGTGTGGTATGCGCCAGAGAAATTGGAGGGGTGGGGTCGTCTGGAAGGCCAGGAAGGAGCCCCTGCAGCTGCTGTGGGTGTGAGAAGTGCCCCAGGGAAGAGCCAGTGCAGAGGCCCTGGTTGGTCGGGTCGAGTGGCCTGGTGGTTGGAGGAGGAGAGGGAGGGGAGGGGAGTTGTGAGGCCACAGAAGATGGAGCTGGAGAAGCAGCAGGAGGGGATTGGACAGAGTCTTGTCGGCTTTGCCATGGAGCCTGGGGTTCACTCCGAAGGCAACAGGAAGCACTGATGGGTTTTAAGCAGGAGAGGGAAGTGATCTGGTTTGTTTTTCAAGGCCTCTGCAGGCATGCTGCATGATGGGCCATAGGAAGGCAGGGGTGGAAGCAGGGGGTCAGCCAGGAGACTGCCACAGGGGCCCTGGTGGGAGCTCCTGGTGGCCTGGCCCGGATACTGATGAAGTTTTAGAATATAAGTGAGGTTTGGTGGGGTGAAGTCCAAAGCCTATGACCAAGAAAGAATTCTTGAGACATCTTTGGTGCAAAATGGTGGTTTATTAAAGCACAGGGACAGGATCCGTGGGCAGAAAGAGCTGCTGCCCTGAGGTTGTGAGGGGTGGCTGATTATACACTATGGTGTTGGGGGAGGTAAGGAAAAGGGAGGGTTTGAAAGAAGAAGACAGACAGGATACCGGAGGCTTTGCTATTTGTCTAGTTAAGGTTGTTTTTTCTTTCAGTAAGGTATTAACAGTAAGATAGCTGAGAGCTTCCTGGAGGAATGTCATACTCCTGCTACCACACATCCTTATCAATGAGCCTTAGGTTTAGAAGAAATTTAACTTTATTTACATTTTCCTGTGCCTCAGCCTCCCTCAATTTTATGGAGGGGAGGATGATATTAGGGTTTTAGGAACTGAGTTATGGGTCTTTGGAAGTTAGGCTATAGATAAGAAAGCCTCTTCCTTGTAAATCACTAGGACATTTGTAAATTGAGGGAGACTCAGGTCTTGCCCATTGTGATCTCTACAAGTTAACTATTTGTTTTTCCTTTAGGGGCAGTCAGGAATGCCTGAGGAATGTCACATATATCCCATGGAGCGAGGGGGTGGGTGTTGCGGGGTGTCAGCTTCTGCTTTGTCCTCAGCTTGCCTTCTGTTCCCTCATCAGTACTGGGATGGTAGAATTTGTAGGTCACCCCAAATGGGCTTGCTGGGCACCTAAGGGTGGGGGAAGGGGAGAGTGCTGTAACCCCTTTTCTTTACCCACAAATCTCAGTGGAATCATTGGTTTTGAAAGAATATAGAAGGAAGAGTTGCAATGATGAGCATGGGGAGAGAGGTGAGAATAGAGAAGCCCCTAGTGGATTCAAGAACAGGACAGGGACAGGATATGACCAGGAAAATGTAAGCAACCTTGGAATCTACAGAAATCCTGGGAAGGGAGCTGCCTTGCCATCTACTGTGACAAGGGAAAAGAAGCCAGTTTATTTGGATGTTGAAAGATTAGGAACAGACTAAGTGCTCATCAAGAAGAAGATCCTTGCATAAACTATGGTACATCCGTACAACAGAATCATAATGGGATGGATACAAAGGACAAAGCACTCACTCTGTACCCTGAAGTGGAAACAGGGCCAAGACAAAATGTTAAATGAGAAAAGCAAGTTGTACAGTACAAAGAATATGATCCCAGGTAGGAAAACACAACAACCTTCCCCACAAAACAAAAGGCTTAAAATACCCAAGCTACAGTAGACACTTCTAATTAGAGAGTTGACATGGGTTGGTTTGGGGAATCAAAGGGGATTTTTTACTTCAACTGAATTAGTCAATCTTTTTTTTTTTTTCTGCAGAAATTCATGTATTCATGTATTTCCTATGTCATTAAAAATGACTTAAAGGCTCTAAGAAGAAGTAAAGGTCCCTGAGTGATGTGCAGAGGAAGGCTGGTGCTGGTTGTCTGACCTCAGGTACTGCCCGGTTGGTCCTGGACACCAGCTGCCCTTCTCCAGGTGATGAGCTCCAGGGTCAGTAAATATGAGTAAATATGGGCCCAACTTCCCAGCCCCAAGTCAGACAGTTTCGTTTTAGTGGGGATAAAACCTCTCGTGCCCATGAAGAATCCCAGGGACACAGCCCAGGCACAGTTCATGGCAGTCACGTGTAGTGAAACTGGACCTCAGGATAAATTATTGAGTGAAACAGTAAGGTGGGCGGGGAAAAGAGCAAGGCAAAGGACACTGGGAATATAATTCCACTATTTGAATGAAAATAAAACTGAATATGCAGGCTTATGCATGCATAGATTACTTTTAGAAACTAGGAACAGTGATGGCTTCTCAACAGTGACGGCTTCTCAACAGTGATGGCTTCTCAACAGTGACGGCAGGGTGACTGAAAGACAGGGGTGGGAAGGAACCTTTATTACAGGTATTTTTGTACCTTTGGAATTTTGAAATATTATGTGTTGCCTAATTTAAAGTAAGTGCTTTTTTTTTTCCTCCTAGAAGTTTATACCTCTTGACCTCCTTCACCCATTTTGCCAGACCTCCCACCTTCCACCTCTGGCAATGATCATTCTTTTTTATCTGTGAACTTGGTTTTTTTGTTGTTGTTGTTGTTCTGTTTTATTTAGAGTCCATATATAAATGAGAGCATACACAAATGGTATTTGTCTTTCCCTGACTGGCTTGTTTCACTTAGTGTAATACCCTCAAGGTCCATTCATGTTGTGGCAAATGGCAAGATTTTGTACTTTCTTATGGTTGAATAATATTCCACACAAAAGCATTCTTTTTCTCTATCCATTCATCCATCCATAGACACTGGGCTATTTCCATTGCTTGGCTATTGCAGATAATACCGCAATGGACACGAGTTAGTGTTTTCATTTTCTTCTGATGAATACCCAGAAGTGGAATTGCTGGATCCTATGGTGATTCTATTTTTAATTTTTTGAGGAACTCCCACATTGTTTTCTTTAGTGGCTGCACCAGTTTTCATTTCTAGCAATATTGCACAAGGGTTCCCTTTTTCCCACATCCTTGTCAACACTTACTATTTCTTGTCTTTTTGATAATAACCCTTCTAACACATATGAAAAGATATCCCATTGTGGCTTTGATTTGCATTTCCCTGATAATGAGTGATGTTGAACACCTTTCATGGACCTGTTGGCCATCTGTAAGTCTTCTTTGGAAAATGTCTATTCAGATCCTCTGCCTATTTCTTTTTTTCTGTTTGTTTGTTTGTTTGTTTGTTTTTCCTCTGCCTATTTCTTTTCTGTTTCTTTTTTCTTTTCTTTCTTTCTTTTTTTTTTTTTTTTTTGCTCTTGAGTTACATGTATTCCTTATATGTTTTGGATATCAGTCCTTTGTCATATATGTGATTTGCAAATATTTTCTCCCATTCAGTGAGTTGCCTTTCCATTTCCTTGATGATTTCTTTTGCTGTACAGAAGCTTTTCAGTTTGATATTGTCCCACTTGTTAATTTTTGTTTTTGTTTACTTTGCTCTTGGTGTCAGATCCAAAACACTGCGAACACTAATGTCAAGGCACTTACAGACTGTTTCCTTTCTTTCTTTCTTTCTTTTTTTTTTTTAATTTTCCCAGACTGTGTTTTCTTGTAAGAATTTTATGGTTTCCGGTCTTATATTTAAGTCTTTAATTCATTTAGACTTAGTTTTTGAATATGGCGTAAGATAGCCACCCAGTTTCATTCTTTTGCATGTGGCTGTCCAGTTTTCCCAACATGATTTATTGAAGAGACTGTCTTTTCCCCTTTGTATAGTCTTGTATAGATCAATTGACCATATACATTTGGGTTTATTTCTGGGCTCTCTATTCTGTTTGATTAATCTAGATACCTTTTTTCCTCCCTGTATGTCTGGGGTTTGTTTTTTTGTTTTTTTTTTAATTTGACAGACAGAGATCACAAGTAGTCAGAGAAGCAGGCAGAGAGAGAGAAAGGAGGAAGCAGGCTCCTGGATGAGCAGAGAGCCCTACACAAGGCTCGATCCCAGGACCCTGAGATCATGACCTGAGCCGAAGGCAGAGGCTTTAACCCACTGAGCCACCCAGGCACCCCACCTGTATGTCTGTTTTAATGCCAATACCATACTACTTTGATTATTATAGCTTTATAATATTGTTTAAAATCAGAGAGGGGCATCTGGGTGGCTCAGTTGGTTAAGCATCTGCCTTTGGCTCAGGTCGTGACCCTAGGACCCTGGGATGGAGTCCCACATCAGGCTATCTGCTCAGTGGGGAGTCTGCTTCTCCTTCTCTTTCTGCCCCTCCCCCATACTTGTGAGCTCTCTCTCTCTCTCTCTCTCAAAATAAATAAATAAAATCTTTAAATAAATAAATACAAATATATAAATAAATCAGGGACTATTATGTTTCTGGCTTTGTTCTTCTTTCTCAAAAAATAATTACTTAAGGGGCGCCTGGGTGGCTTAGTGGGTTAAAGCCTCTGCCTTAGGCTCGGGTCATGATCCCAGGGTCCTGGGATCGAGCCCCGCATCGGGCTCTCTGCTCCTCAGGGAGCCTGCTTCCTCCTCTCTCTCTGCCTGCCTCTCTACTTGTGATCTCTGTCTGTCAAATAAATAAATAAAATCTTAAAAAAAAAAAAATTAATGGGGCACCTGAGTGGCTCAGTGGGTTAAGCCTCTGCCTTCAGCCCAGGTCATGATCTCAGGGTCCTGAGATCGAGCCCCACATTGGGCCCTCTGCCCAGTGGGAAGCCTGCTTCCCCCTCTCTCTCTTTGCCTGCCTCCCTGCCTACTTGTGATCTCTCTTTAAAAGAAAAAAAAATAATTACTTAAAATACATATTTTTAAAGTTTTTTATTTGTTTTAATTTTTTAAAAAGCAATCTCTGCCCCCAGCATGGGGCTGGAACTCATGAGTCTGAGATAAAGTGTCACATGGTCTACCAACTGAGCTAGCCAGGTACCCCAAAATACATTAAAAATAAATAAATAAATAAATAAATATATTGAGCCACGAAGGAAAAGCTATCAGAAGGGGCCTTCTTTCTAAATTATGAGGACGTGATTGGGGGAAGCCCCCTTGACTTCGGACCTAGGCATGCTGGGGTAATACTGACACACAGGCTACCGTGTGATGTAATGACTCAGTTTCTCCTAATACACCTTGGAACGCCCTTTCAGTGATCCAGAAATCACCTCGATGCTGGGGTGGAGCGCCTCTGCCACCACCTGTCCCTTAGTTCCTTTTCAGAGTTTTCAGGATAATAAAATACAAATTTATTTTTATTTTACACTATGGCTGGTTCATACCACAGGACTGATGCTTCTTCCGAAGCATAGCTGAGAAAGCATCCTGTTGTTGCTTGCGCAGGAGACAAATCATCTACCCAGCTGCTCCAACTCCTTTGGGGAACGAGGCAGGACCTAAATAGATACCTTGCGGCAAACCCCAGGAGGCCTATAGTACTGTCATGGTCCAGTTTAAGTATCACAAACCACCCTCCTTTGTGAGAGTGTCCGTGCACACGCGACACACGCTTTCTTGCCATGAAGTGCTCTTTCCCGAGAACTAAGGGCAATGGGAAGCTGTTGAAGGGCTTTAAGCAAAGGAGTGACCAGATCAGATCTGCATGATGCACAGATGGCTTCCTGCAGTGCAGAAGGTTGGAAGGTCAGAGGGAACCAGGTGAGGCCAGCTCTGAGGAGGGGGGAAGAAGTGGGAGGGGAGGCTGCCGCAGTGTTCCAGGCTGCAAGCATGGTGGTGATGAGGGGTGGAGCGCTGTGGGTTTGGTGACATGATAAAAGCACTGTGGACTTTGTAAAAGGCCTTAGTGGAGACTCACTGTGGCCACTGGACCTCAGCCCCTGGCCACTCAGTCCAGGCCAGGATGCCGGCTCCCCTTAGAAAGAGCTGAGGAGAGAGGAGGAGGGGTCCTGTTCAGGTTGCCATCTCTCCTGCACAAGGAGGAAACCTGAGCCCCTGAGTCCCCGGGACCTCTAAGGTGTCGGGGACTACAGGGCTTGTGGAAAAGGTATGTAGGGGAGGGCAGAACGGGGCAGAATTTCAGATAGAGAGTGTTCCCTTGTGTTTATTCGAACCCCACCCAGCTTGCTTCTGGAGAGGTCCCCGGTGTTCAGCTCCTGGCAGGTTCTGGTGGAGCTGCAGCCTAGAGGCCCTAGAGGCATGTGATGCCCTGCCCCGTGGAAGGGGGAGGCCCTGCTTCTAGTCTTGACTTCCTCACCAGCCTTCTGTTGTCAGGCTTGGGCTTATCATTGGACCTCTTCGGACCTCAGACTTTGCATCTGTAAAAGAGTGGTTATCATCCTTCATGTGGAACTGAACAGGAACCAAACAAATTATTAAATGCTGTTCTTCTTGCAACACAGAAAGCAACAGTCTCTTAAAGTGGTGATCTTCAGGCTGTGCTCCCGGTGCCATGGTAAAGGGGTGGGTGATGGGGTGCACCTCAGGCATCCCATTCCCCTGTTCAACAGGATAGCTCCGCTTTTCAAAGTATTGGAATTTGAGTCAGATTTCATTTGAACAAAGAGTCTTGCTGCTAAAACAGTTTAAAAACTGGCATGGTGGGGAGACTGGGTGGCTCAGTCAGTTAGGCATCTTACTTTGGTTCAGGTCATGATCTCGGTCCTGGGATCGAGCTCCCCCCCATGGAGCCCTCCTCCAGCTGGGGCTCAGTAGGGAATCTGCTAGCCCCTTTCCCTTTCTCTCTGCCCCTTTCCCTCTCCCCCTGCTCATGCTGGCACCCATGAGCGCTCTGAAAGAAAGAAAGAAAAGAAAGAAAGAAAGAAAGCCTTAAACACACACACACACACACACACACACACACACACACACACACACACAATGGTACAGCATTCCTCCCTGGGCAATTCAGAGGTCTGATCTTAACACAGGGATGGCAAATGATCACCCACTACATATGAAGCCTGTGCCTGTGGCAGACATAACTAATCGATCCCAGGCCTTTTCCTGCTGAACCTTAATGATGCCTCAGAATTATTTGGAACACAACACTTCAAGTTGCCATTTCCATCATGGGCATGTGAACTGAAATTGATTTTCCACTCTTTTGACTTTTCATTGTAGGCTGACCTTGAGGATCCAGTTGAATTGAGGGCAATAGCTGCTCTAAAATTTCATTAAGATAAAAAAAAAAGCTTGAAAGCAAAGTTTGCCGGGATATCACAGATTAGGTGTCTTAAGCATCAGCCGTTTATTTATCAGAGTTCTGGAAGCTTCAAGTCCAGGACCAGGGTGCAGGCAGGGTAGGGTTCTGGTGCAAGCCCTCTTCCTGGTTTACAGATGACACCTGCTTGCTCTATCCTCCCATGGCAGAGAGAGAAAGAGAGAGAGAACAAGAGAAAGATTGTCTCTCCTGACTCTACTTGTAAAGGCAGGAGTCCCATCATGAGGGTTCTACTTTCATGACCTAATTACCTCCCAAAGGCCTCCAGTGGTACCTCCAGTACCACTGGGGATTAGAGCTTCAACATACAAATTCTGGGGAAACACAAACACTCAAACACTCAGCCCATAGCAGCTTTCAGAGATTTGTTTTACCAACGTTTATTTAAGAAACTGAGATGCTACTTTTGATCATTTACAGAGGGTCCTTCATCCTCATATGCCCCACCTTCCTCTCATTCTACATGTGCAAACCGTACTCATCCTTTATTTTTTTTTTTAAGATTTTATTTATTTATTTGACAGACAGAGATCACAAGTAGGCAGAGAGGCAGTCAGAGAGAGAGAGAGGAAGGGAAGCAGGCTCCCTGCTGAGCAGAGAGCCGGATGCAGGGCTCATCCCAGGACCCTGATATCATGACCTGAGCTGAAGGCAGAGGCTTAATCCACTGAGCCACCCAGGTGCCCCTGTACTCATCTTTTAAATTCTTTCCTTTCATCCTTCCTTCCCCAACCCCCTTTTTTTTTTTAAAGAGGGAGGTGGGGAGGGACAGAGGGAGAGGGAATCTTAAGCAGGCTCCACATCCAGGGCAGAGCCTAACTCGGGCTCCTTCTCGCAACCCTGAGATCATGACCTGAACTGAAATGGAAGTCAGGCACTTAACCAACTGAGCCATGCAGGCATCCCTCATCTTTTAAATCCTAAATCTGGTGCCTCCTAGTTACCTTCTCCTTGAAGATGAATTTTCACAACATTCTATCTGCTTTGCTCATTTAATACCTTCTAGTGTTGGGTCTTGTTGTTGTTATTGTTACTGTTATATTGTTGTTGTTGTAAATGCCTTGTGTTTCCATTTGGACAATGAACTCTGCTGAAAACATGGCTGCCATCTAGATAGATACTTGTATTGTTTCAGAGTAGCCCAGGAGTTAGTATTTGCTGAAAGAATGAATCGACATCAGGAAGTCTAAGGACTAGCCCAAAAGGCTATTTCATTTTGTTAGACTACAAATTCAAGCATACATGGGTTCTATTGGGAATTGAAAGCAGTTGCTAAAATGTAGATTCTAGGGTCCCTGGGTAGCTCAGTTGGTTAAGTGTCTACCTTTGGCTCAGGTCATGATCCCAGGATCCTGGGATTGAGTCCTGCATGGTGGGGGGTATCCTTGCTTGGCAGGGAGCCTGTTTCTCCCTCTGCCTGCCAATCCCCCTGCTTTGTGCTCTCTCTCTGATAAATAAGTAAAATCTTAAAAAATAAGTAAATTTAAAAAAAAAACCTAGATTCTAGGAGGACAGGTAATCTTGGTTTGTTCATGGCAGCTTGCTTCACTCATGGCTGGAGCAATGCCTGGCATAGAGCAGACCTTCAGTTTATTTTAGTAGAGTGAATAAAAGAATGAATGAACAAATGAGGATTTGAGAAAATACTGTAGCCTGGCAGTGACTTATCTTGTGTTTATCTCACATGAGGTAAGGTATTAAATGATTAACAGGGTTTAGCCACTTTGAAACCAGCTGGACAATTGCCTGGTTATTTCTTTGGAAACTTGCACATTTCCATTTTTCCAAACAGGTGGGAATTGACAGGAGGATGTTATATAATTGAGATTGACTTCTACCTCTAATTGGGAACTTACATACGCTTGCCTTGTGGAAATCTGAGTTGATGTGGTCCTTTAAAGGATGAAAATATTCTGCATATTTTAAAATTTATAGTTGTTATGAGAATAGCTCCTGCAGATCCTCTTATTTTTCCTGGGTTTGGCAAATGAAGATTTCTGTCTCCCAGGGCCATTCTGCCAAGAGAGTTACTATTGAATTTTCAATTTCTCTTTGCTATGAGGAATTTTTTGGTAATTTGCTGTCAAGTAGGATTGTTGAGTACTTTGATAGTTTGCTCTACTGCTGATTGGGCAGAAACTTACTGGTGCAGAAATCCACATTCGGTGTGATAGGTGTGATACAATCTCCAGGCAAAATATTTTCATTAGAAAGGTGGCTTTATAAAGCCTGATATTTGGGGTGTCTGGGTGGCTCCATGGGTTAAGCCTCTGGCTTCGGCTCAGGTCATGGTCTCAGGGTCCTGGGATCGAGCCCCGCATCAGGCTCTCTGCTCAGCAGTGAGCCTGCTTCCCCCTCTCTCTCTGCCTGCCTCTCTGCCTACTTGTGATCTCTCCCTCTGTAAGATAAATAAATAAAATCTTTTAAAAAAATATTTGCAGTCCACTGTTGGGCACATAGTAGGTGCTTGAGTAAACATCAAATTTGTGCTGTTAGTAATTCAACAAACATTTATCCAATGCCAGCCCTCCACTTGAGCTTACCAGCATTAAATTCAGGTCCTAGCTAAGAACATTACCGGTGTCATCTCTCAGAGTCAAGTAGGCTAATTAATGTGGGCATGCTCTTATTTTTTTGACTGTCCTCATACTGCCAAATGGCTCAATTAAAGCAATAAAACTGAAGAGCTTGATCTTCCTTTAACATTTATCATCAACAGGGGCTCAGTTGTGCTCAAAAGGCTTGAGTAAAGATTTTATTGGGCCCTTTGCCTACTCAAACTAGTATATAACCATTAACTAGTTAATCCAAATAGGCCCCTAAGGAGGCCTGGAAGAGCCATTATCTTTACATTACTGAAATCCAGGTGGCTGGTTCAAGATTGTTGAATAAGGTCAAAGCTGGTTTATACAGGGGGCAGAGGAGAATCCAGCCCTTCTTTGTCAGGGTTGGTCAACTGTTTCCTCGCCAGACATTTGCATATCTGTCTTTATTTTTCCCATTTATTTTTTTAAAAGATTTTATTTATTTTTTTTTGACACAGAGAGACAGAGAGAAAGAGAGAGAGAGAGAGAGAGAGAGCACAAGTAGGCAGAGAGGCAGGCAGGGCCAGGGGAAGCAGGCTCCCTGCTGAGCAGAGAGCCCAATTCGGGGCTTAACCCCAGGACCCTGGGATCATGACCTGAGCTGAAGACAGAGGCTTTAACCCACTGAGCCACCCAGATGCCATATTTTTCCCATTTATTTTTTTTTTAAGATTTTATTTATTTATTTATTTAAAAGATTTTATTTATTTATTTGGCAGACAGACATCACAAGTAGGTAAGAGAGGCAGGCAGGGAGAGAGAGGAGGAAGCAGGCTCTCTGCTCCGTGGAGCCCGATGTGGGGCTCGATCCCAGGACCCTGAGCCGAAAGCAGAGGCTTTAACCCACTGAGCCACCCAGGCGCCCCAAGATTTTATTTATTTATTTGACAGGCAGAGATTACAAGCAGGCAGAGAGGCAGGCAGAGAGAGAGAGAGGTGGAAGCAGGCTCCCCGCCGAGCAGAGAGCCCGATGTGGGGCTTGATCCCAGGACCCTGGGATCATGACCTGAGCCAAAGACAGAGGCTTTAACCCACTGAGCCACCCAGGTGCCCTATTTTTCCCATTTAAAAGGAGCTCCATTTTGCCACCTTGCAGCCTTGCCCACCGATGACCTCATTCCACTAGCCTCTCTTCTCAGACACCTTGCCCCAAGAAGGCTTTAGGCCAAAGTTCTGGTCCCTAGAGACTTGGTTGGTCTTCTGATTCAGAAATTACCCCAAACCGATATGCAGACCTTAGCAGCTGAAGATTTGGTGTCAGGCAACCTGGGTTCAAATCTTGGATTTATTACTAATTAGCCATGTGACTTCAGGCAAGTCACTTAACATTTGTCAAACCTCAGTTTCCTCCTCTACAAGATGGGGGTGACAATAATAGTGCTAACCCATGGCCTTATTGCCACAGTTGAATAACGTAATGTCTGTTAGCACTTAGCACATTGCCTGCCAGATAAGACATGCCCGATCTATAGTAGCTATCCATGTACTAGGCAGCCATCACAAATTGCCAGCCGACAAAAAAATAAGAGACTTCTAAACCAGTCACATCTTGTCTTTTCAACCAAAGTCATCCGAAAAATCAACAGCCAGGAGAGAAACCAGCCTCTCCAAGAGAGATGGAGCAGATCTAACCCGTATACATCTGTGTTGGCTAGAACTTGAAGGGAAAAAAAATACATGTAATGAAAAAGAAATACGCCTTGAACTGCTTATTTACCTGGATGCAGCGAACTGAAGAGAAAGCAGATATTTTTTGGAGAGATGCGTTTATTACCTTTGGGAGACTGAGCTGAAGGACGGCAGAGCAACCAGGAGTTTGACATTTATCTGTTTTCCCGATGCTTTATGGACTCTCTATAAAACCATTCTAATGACCTTCCTACCAAGGCTGAACAATTTGCTGATGGAGCTGTAGATTTCTGTGGACCGTGTGTGTGTGTGTGTGTGTGTGGCTTTAATCTCATTTTTGGAATAAGGGAAGTGCAAAGACATTAAACTCTAGATCCATCAAAGAAAGAACTCTAATTGCAATTCGCCAGCAAAATGTGCTTGTGCTCTGTGTGCTCTGAAAGCCAGTGATGAGCAATCCTGCACATTTATCAGAGCCCGAGAGCCGAAGCACAGTAATGACAACTGCGTCAGGCAAGAGAATGTCGTTTGATCATTATGGACTTGGGCCTGCTGGGATGTACATGGGTAGCAGCCTCAACCAGGTCTCAGCCAAGAAATCTTGGCCTGCCTGCCCAGCATGGAAGCCGCTAACCGCCTGCGTCTCTGGAGTGCTTGAAATGTGGCTGGCCCACGCTGAGATGTGCTGTAAATATAGATCTTCAAAGTTGGATTTCCAAGACGTCGCATGTAGAAAAGAATGCAAGATATTTGTATATTGCATATGTTAAAGTAATGCTTTTTTGGCTATGTTGAGTTCAAGAAAATAGATTACTGTAATTAATTTCATTTGTTTCTTTGTATTCCTGTAATGCACCTGCTGGAAAATGTTAAATGACATATGCGGCTCACATGGGCGTGTACTGTCGTGTTTCTGTTGGACGGCGCCACTGTATAGTCAGAGGCTCACAGGTGAGGCAGACACATCTCCGAATTGCTCCACCACTCACGACAATTCCTCTTTTCAGGCGACTGCCTTTGTCCCAGTCTCATGGTTGAGTGGTTTCCTCATTGCCATCATGCTGGGGTTTTTTGACACAAAGATGGACGCCCAACTCAAGTCTGTGGGTCACACTGCTTCCCTGGGAAGCTGGCCTGGGAGCCGGAGCTGGGAGCTGCAGCGTGTAACTGGGCAGCCACGGTTTCCTGCTCCATGTGTCAGAAAAGCACATGGAGCTGATTTTCAAAGAGAAAGATAAGAATGAAGCACGTGTGTAGATTAGAGAGAGATAAAACGTGGGGAGTCCTGCTTGAGTTTGAGACTCTGGTTGCAGTATGTATTTGGCCCCGCTTGGTTCTCATCCCCAGGTCCTGTGATATATTCAGGATCCTTCTCATAAATGCCAGCTTTTTCACTCCATCTACCTCAGATGGGTCTATGACTACCAAAAGAGTCTGAGGAATTTATATGTTAAATCTGCTTTTCTCTATCACCCCAGGTCCAACCTGAAATAGATTTTTCCTGAAGTTTGTGATGCTTAAGCCTTAGAACCATTCACTCACCTGCAAACCTCCCTTCCAAAGCCCCACATTATAGTTGTACTTTAATATTCTTTTCCTTGAAGAGGGTCCCCCAAACTGTATACGTTTCAGGCAGTATAAAATGTGGATTCACCCTCTGTATGCATTCCTCTCTGTGCTTGCAAATGCAACCCTTTGGTGATTTTAGGAACGCTATTCCTTCATAACAACAAACTCATACCTACCTTCTTAGGACCTTTGGCAAGCCTCCCTTTGCCTTTGCCTGCAGTGTTCTTCCTTTACAGAGCTGGCTGCTTCTTATGGATCAGGTCTTACCTTCGGTGTCACCACCTCCTCTAAGATGCCTTCCCTGGAGAGCCCACCGAGGGAGTTCTGTGTCTCTATCACATTGTCCTCTTTTATTTTCATGAAATTCCCTGTGTATTCATTTATTTGTTTATTGTTCATTTCCTCCTGCTCTTTCTCAAATGCAAGTGCTCAATTGAAGGGCAGGAATACTGTCTTGCTTGCTGCTGTAATCCCAGCATCTAGAACAGTACCTGACACATTGTGGGCATTTAGTAAACATTTGTTAGGGTTTTATTTATTTATCAAATATTTATAAAGTGCTTCTTGTCTGCTGGGCACGAGTCTAAGAACTTTACAAATGAATGAATAAATAACGTTCCCAACTCTCTGTTACAGTCCATGCCGTAGACTATATTTTCAATTCCTGATTCCCTCTTACTAGGAAGAAAATTAGAACTCATCAACAAATAGTTCGTTAAGTTATTCCTATGTTCCAGCACTAGACTAAGTTCTTAACAATCATCTTATTTAAATCCTCACAGCAACCATATAAAGTAGTGTATTCACTTGGGACTGCCTTTGGTTGCATGTGACAGAATCCAGACAACAGTGGGTTAAGCTGGGTTAAAGATTTCTTTTTCTCACATAACAGGGATTCTAGGGTATGTGTCCCAGGATCTGTATATTATCTCTGTGAAGTCACCAAAGACCTGACTTCTGCTTGCTTGCTCTGTCACTCTTGGTGGGTGGTTCTTATAATTGCAAAAATGACTTCTGACTCTCTAAGTGTCATTGTCTTGCTTTAAACAGGAACAGGGGAAAGAGGTAAAGGCAAAGAATATATGAAAGCTGAACGTATCCTTTGTGATCAGGGATACAACAATTTTCTTGGAAGGCTCTTGTAGTACACAAGGATACTGCTTATATTTCACTGGTCACACTGGACTACATGACCACCCCTAACTGCAATGAAGTCTGGGAGGTCAATAATTTTAATTGGGCACATTGCTGCCTTGCATAAAATTTAAATTCTGTTGGTAAAGAGAGAGAAAAGAATAGATATCGTGTAAGGAATTAGCTATGTTGGCTGTGACCAGGTTCCATGATTAAATCCAGGACCCCCCCCCCCCCCGCAAAATGACCAAGTCTTCAAGTATTCCAGAAATTCCATGTGTTCAGGGCAGCCAGAAACACTGAAGGCTCTGAACGTTGTGTAGGATTTGGGTGATTGGATGAGGGAAAAAGCATTTCATTTTACAGATGGGGGAATCAAAGCAATAAGTGATAAAGTGTTTTGCTAAAAATGTGGCATCTAAAAAAGATTGACAAGGGAAAAAAGATACAGAACTGGAATTTAAGCCCAGAACTGTCTGATACAAAGACCATATTCTTTTTTTTTTTTTTGGATCATATCCTTTTAAAAAAATTTTATTAACATATATTATTTCAGGGGTACAAGTCTGTGATTCATCAGTCTTACACAATTCATGGCACTCACCACAGCACATACCCTCCCCAGTGTCCATCACCCAGCTACCCCATTCCTCCCACCCCCCCTCCCCTCTAGCAACCCTCAGTTTGTTTCCTGAGATTAAGAATCTCTTATGGTTTGTCTGCCTCTCTGGTTTCCTGTTGTTTCATTTGTCCCTCCCTTCCCTTATGATCCTCTGTTCTTGTTTCTCAAATTCCTCATATCAGTGAGATCATATGATACTTGTCTTTCTCTGATTGACTTATTTTGCTTAGCATAATACCCTCTAGTTCCATCCACATTGTTGCAAATGGCAAGATTTGGGGGGGGTTGATGGCTGCATAGTATTCCATTGTATATATATACCACATCTTCTCTATCCATTCGTCTGCTGATGGACATCTAGGCTCTTTCTATAGTTTGGCTATTATGGACATTGGTGCTATAAACATTTGGTGCATGGGCCCCTTTGAATCATTACATTTATATCTTTAGGGTAAATACCCAGTAGTGTGATTGCTGGGTCATACAGTAGCTCTATTTTCAACTTTTTGAGGAACCTCCATAGTATTTTCCAGAGTGGCTGCACCACCTTGCATTCCCACTGACAGTGTAGGAGGGTTCCCCTTTCTCAGCATCCTCGCCAACACCTGTCGTTTCCTGACTGATTGGTTATTTTAGCCATTCTGACTGTGTGAGGTGGTATCTCATTGTGGTTTTGATTTGTATTTCCTCAATGCCAAGTGATGTGGAGCACTTTTTCATGTATCTGTTGGCCATCTGGATGTCCTCTTTGCAGAAATGTCTGTTCATGTCCTCTGCTCATTTCTTGATTGGAGTATTTGTCCTTTGGTTGTTGAGTTTGATAAGTTCTTTATAGATTTTGGATACTAGTCCTTTATCTGATATGTCATTTGCAAATATTTTTTCCCATTCTGTTGGTTGTCTTTTGGTTTTGTTGACTGTTTCCTTTGCTGTGCAAAAGCTTTTTATCTTGGGACGCCTGGGTGGCTCAGTTGGTTAAGCGGCTGCCTTCGGCTCAGGTCATGATCCCAGCGTCCTGGGATCAAGTCCCACATCGGGCTCCTTGCTCGGCAGGGAGCCTGCTTCTCCCTCTGCCTCTGCCTGCCACTCTGTCTGCCGGTGCTCGGTCTCTCTCTCTCCCTCTCTCTCTGACAAATTAAAAAAAAAAAAAGCTTTTTATCTTGAGAAAGTCCCAATAGTTCATTTTTGTCCTTGCTTCCCTTGCCTTTAGTGATGTGTCTAGGAAGAAGTTGCTGCAGCTGAGGTCGAAGAGGTTGCTGCCTGTATTCTCCTCAAGGATTTTGATGGATTCCTGTCTCACATTGAGGTCTTTCATCCATTTTGAGTCAATTTTTGTGTGTGGTATAAGGAAACGGTCCAGTTTCATTCTTTTGAATGTGACTGTCCAATTTTCCCAACACCATTTGTTGAAGAGACTGTCTTTTTTCCATTGGACATTCTTTCCTGCTTTGTCGAAGATTAGTTGACCATAGAGTTGGGGGTCTATTTCTGGGCTCTCTATTCTGTTCCGTTGATCTATGTGTCTGTTTTTGTGCCAGTACCATGCTGTCTTGATGTTGACAGCTTTGTAATAGAGCTTAAAGTCTGGAATTGTGATGCCACCAGCTTTGGTTTTCTTTTTCAACATTCTTCTGGATATTCAGGTTTTTTTCTGGTTCCATATAAATTTTAGGATTATTTGTTTCATTTCTTTGAAAAAAGTTGATGGTATTTTGATAGGGATTACATTAAATGTGTAGATTGCTGTAGGTGGCACAGACATTTTCACAATATTTGTTCTTCCAATCCATGAGCATGGAATCTTTTCTTTTTCTTTATGTCTTCCTCAATTTCTTTCATGAGTATTCTATAGTTTTCTGAGTATAGATTCTTTGCCTCTTTGGTTAGATTTATTCCTAAGGGTCTTATGGTTTGGGGTACAATTGTAAATGGGATTGACTCATTAATTTCTCTTTCTTCGTTTTTTTTTTAAATTTCTCTTTCTTCTGTCTTGTTGTTGGTGTATAGAAATGCAACAGATTTCTGTGCACTGATTTTATATCCTGACACTACAGAATTCCTATACGAGTTCTAGCAGTTTGGGGTTGGAGTCTTTTGGGTTTCCCATATAAAGTATCATATCATCTGCAAAAAGGGAGAATTTGACTTCTTTGCTGATTTGGATGCCTTTTATTTCTTTTTGTTGTCTGATTGCTGAGGCTAAGACTTCTATACTATTCAAAGACCATATTCTTAAGAATTGGGCTTTGTGGGTCTAAAATATAGTTAAGTGGTGATTTTCTGTGATCAAATAACCCATATTTTCTTAAGTTTTCACAGTAACCACATCTACCACTGATTGAATACTTACTGTGTGTGATTTTCTTTATATACATTGTCTCACTTTGAGAATGGCTTTATGTTTTTTGTAAAGGTCTTTCCTGATCATTGCAAAAATTTTTAAATCCCCCAAATAAACAAACCAAGCAGTATAGAAAAAACAAAGGAAAAAAGCCTCCAGAAATCCCACCCTGGAGAAAACTAGGATTACCATTTTGGCGAACATCTTCTCAGACATCTCTCCTTGCAGATTAATGTATTAGATATGTGTTTAAATGCACAAATGGGAGCATGCCTTATGTTTCCTGTGGACATAAA
Source organism: Mellivora capensis (assembly GCA_004024625.1). NCBI lineage: Eukaryota > Metazoa > Chordata > Mammalia > Carnivora > Mustelidae > Mellivora > Mellivora capensis. The sequence continues at coordinate 9,896 of PISX010017770.1, read as the reverse complement.
TTGTCCAGCTAATCATTCCAAAACCCTATGGGGTAGGCATTATTTGTGCCATTTTATAGGCTTAGAATAGTTAGGTGGCATGCCTAGGACATACCGTTAACAAGTGGTCAAATGAGTTTGGTTTCATTTTTACCTGAAATCATCACTCCAGTTCTCTGGTAGAATTAGAATTGGACAAAACAAAGGTCTCTTTCCCTGGAGAATTAAAATACACACACACACACACACACACACACACACACACACACACCCCACTCATAAATAAAAGATGGTCCTACTATCTAGGCACCTCAGTGATAGGAAAGCATAGCTGTCTGTGTGGACTCAGCAGCTCTAGAGAATATACCCATTCTGAATTAAATAAGCCATCTTCTGTGCTGTAGGCCTTCTGAGACATTGTTCTTCTGAAGTCTGTGTGAAGTGTTGCTGCACTGATGTCACCCAGGGCAACATCCCCTGGCCCTATCACATGGTTGAGTCTCTGGGAACTGTGAGTGTTTTTTTGTTTTGTTTTGTTTTTAAAGATTTTATTTATTTATTTGACACAGAGAGAGAGAGAGAGAGAGAGTGAGAGAGGGAATACAAGCAGGGGAAGCAGGAGAGGGAGAAACAGGCTTCCCATGGAGCAGCGAGCCCGATGTGGGGCTTGATCCCAAGGATCGTGACCTGAGCCAAAGGCGGACCTTAACGACTGAGCCACCCAGGTGCCCTGACTGTCAGTGATTGTCATCATTGCAAAATGCATTGCAAAGGTCTTTTGTTATACCACACTTCCAGCCCCAGCTCTGCTGATGCTTTGCTTTGTAGTTCTATTTGCCAGATGTTGTGGACCAAGCTGAAGATCTTTGGAGTAGGTTTTTGAGTGAATGAATGAAGTGGGGGTCTCTACTCTCTTGCTGGTAAATAGTATGTTAACTGCCAAGGGGCCCCTTGAAGTCCTTAAAAATTGCTTTGCCATGAATAGGGTACTGATTAAATAAATTATGGCACCTCCCGATATTGAAAACCCATGTGCTGATAAAAGGAACGAGGTGGATCAGGGAAGAATGGCAAGATATATTATGTGGTAAGAAGAAAAGAAAGCAAGGTGTGGAACATGATGTAGACCATGACCTCACTTTCTTTTCTTGGTAATTTTTTTTTTTGGTGAATTTTATTTTATTTATGTTTTTAAAAGATTATTTATTGGGAGGAGTGGAGGGGCAGAAGGAAAAGCAGAGAGAGTCTGCTCTTGTGGGTCATGCTCAGTGTGGGAGACCAATGTGGGGCTCTATCTCACAACCCATCAAGATCATGACCTAAGCTGAAACCAAGAGTCGGATGCTTAACTGACTGAGCCACCAGGCACCCCTTTTTTCATAAAATGTATATATACATAGATATAGATATATACTTTTTCTGGGAGGGCACATAAAAAACTATTAATAAATAGTAGTTGTTACCATTCAGAAGGGCAGGAACAGAAGTTATCACTTGTTATTTGATACTTTAATGATTAAAATTTTGAACTTTATTCATGTATTACTCTTCAAATGTTAATTTATCTAATATTGATGGGAATGATCTGGGCAATGAGAACATGAGCCATTAAATGTTTTCTTCTCTGTACTTCTCCATGCTTTAAAAACATTAAAATTTATTTTTAAAAAGATGTTTTCAGAGAGAGTCCCTTCCTCCTTAAAAAGAACAAGGGGTCCTCTCGCCTTATAGACTTGGTGCTAAAATAGCCCTCTGTGTACTGAGAACATGATCTGAGCAACAGTATAACTGAATCCAATTTGGGGACAGATTTATTTCTTCTTTTTCAACTATTGTAATAAATCAGGCAGGACTGCCAAATAGCACCAATTAAGTTCAGTTGGTGATGGCCGCCCAGACTGCTCTTGAGAAGAGCCGGGAGGCTTTTTCTGGGCTGAGCTGCAATTGATGAGCCATGGCTGCCCCAATGTGAGGTGGGGGAGTCTGGGGAGCAGGCTCCACATGGGTTGGAGTCACCAAGGGACAAGTTCCCCCCAAGTTAGCCCTAGACTCCCTGCAACCCCCAGCATGCCAACACATGGCAATACGCTATTCACAATGTTCCAGCATCCCAGAGGGGGAAACAAGGTTTAATGCAAACACAAAAGGACACACATCCTGATGGTGTGTGAAATTAACAGCAAACACTGGGAAACATAAGTCACAGCTCTGTTTGTTCTGGGACAGGGTGGAAATCACTACCATTTCATCAGAGTAGAAGATAAAACAAGGGGGGAGAAAATGAAAAGACTAACCAACTGATCAAAAGAACCAGCACCACCACCTTTTCAGACGGTGGCTCTGCCCCCTCTTCATCCTTAGTGAGCTTCTGTAGCTAAGGAGAGAGAACTGGGGCACTGTGTGGGCTGAGACTGATAGCAGCTTCATCTCTAGGGCCTCAAGGTCTCTGTGAAGGGTTAGGGTAGTCCCCTCTGGGGAGGTGACATCTAAACTGATTAGTGAGTAATACCAAGGAGCCAACTGTAGGCATGTCTGCAAATAGCTGTTTCTGGTTGGGCCTGAGTTTCTCCAAGCCCCGTGGAATTTTCTAGGCACTTCTAGGTACTTCTTCTCTGTACTTCTCATGTCACCTGTGGTGTGGCATATCTAGCAAGGTTGAAGTAAGGAGAAGCAAAGAGGCCTTTGCCTGAAAGGGGCTTTTTGGACATCCCTGCTGTTTGCCATCCACGTGTCTGGCAGAGTCCATGGCTGCCTGGGCCATGAAGGGGCTTCTTGCTCAATGTGGGCTATCAGCATGGGCTACCTGGACTTGGTGCTGAAAATAGCAGCATTGAAAGGTCTGCTTATTCTGTTTGTCCCCAAGCTGCAATGAAACGCGCAGAGGGGTCAGAAGGGAGCCCTGTGAGGAGGATGTGAGGCTTACGTTGCAAGGTCTGTTCGCTTCCACAGCCCCCTTTCGGATTTGGTTAAGCCAATGTGATTAATATTTAAATTCTTTTCTGTGTTTTCAGGTACAAAGTCCACAAAGTAGGAAGAAATTTCTGTCCTTTCAAAATTGGCAGATAAAGGATATAACCAAACAGGATCCATCTGGTTTTCTAGTTGATGTAGCCCCTTCCCTTCCTCAAAAACGCTAAGAACAGTCTTGAAACCATGCTTGCCTTAGGTAAATCCTGCTATGTCCCTTAGAACTGGGTGAAGCCCGGATCTCTGGGGGAGCGTAAACAGCAGAGTGGGAGCAGTGGGTGGGGCAAGGGCTAGAAATCCGATTCTGGATACCCCTTCCCTCATTCCTATACTAAACAAATACAGTATATTTATGGTGTGCCTACCATAAACAAAGATGCAGTCTTTGTTCTCAAGAATTTGGAGTCTAGCTGGGGAGTAGGATCTGTTAATCTATGTCTGTTTGTTTTGCTTTATTTCACTGAAACTTGTCAGTGGTAAGCCTGCTAATGGCAGGATTAACAGAGAATATTTATTGAATGTTTAAGCTAGTTTAAAAACTGAACCTTGGAGCGCCTGGGTGGCTCAGTCAGTTAAATGACAGACTCTTGATTTCAGCTCAGGTCATGATCTCTGGGTGGTGGAATTGAGCCCCACATGTAGCTCCTGCTCAGCCTGGAGTCGGCTCCAGGTTCTCTCTCTTCCTCTGCCCCTCCCCCCTCCCCTAAAATAAATAAATGGGATCTTTATTTTTTTTTTAAGATTTTACTTATTCATTTGTCGGAGAGAGAGAGAGTGAGAGAGAGCACAAGCAGGGGGAGCGACAGGCAGAGGGAGAAGCAGTCTCCCTGCTGAGCAAGGAGCCGGATGCGGGACTCGATTCCAGGACTGGGGTCATGACCCGAGCCAAAGGCAGATGCTTAACCGACTGAGCCACCCAGGCATCCCATAAATAGGATCTTTAAAAAAGAATAAAAATTGAGGGGCGCCTGGGTGGCTCAGTCCTTACGGATTTGCGTTCAGCTGGGGTCATGATCCCAGGGTCCTGGGATCGAGCCCCACATCGGGCTCTCTGCTCAGCGGGAAGCTTGCTCTCCCTCTCCCACTCCCCCTGCTTGTGTTCCTGCTCTCGCTGTCTGTCAAATAAATAAATTAAATGTTTAAAAAAGAAAAAGAATAAAAATTGAACCTCAAAAAAAAAATTGAACCTCTAGGTCATGAGTAAATGAATTAAATTATCTGGATCCTATTCTTTCCAAGAGAATAACGTTATTTTAAAATATTTTTATTTTATTATTTATGTAAATATTTAATTTATTTATTTTAGGGAGAGGACAGAGAGAGAGATAGCATAAGCAAGGGGAGGGACAGAAAGAGAGGCAGAGAATCCCAGACTCCCTTCTGAGTGCAGAGCCCCACATGGGGCTTGATCCTATGACCCCGAGCTCATGACCTGAGCTGAAACCAAGAGTTGGACACTTAACTGACTGAGCCACCCAGGCGTCCCTATTATTTATTTAAGTAAACTCTACCCCACAATGTAAGATTTGAATACACGACTCTGAGATCCAGAGTTGTACACTCTACCAGCCTGAGCCAGCTAAGCACCCCGTAAAGAGAAGAACTTTAAAAAGTGATATTAGTGATTTTGTACATTTTGCTTCAGCAACACCTCCATCTTTATCACTGGATGCTTTGCAGCACCCACCAGTCGTGTTCTTTACTGGACTGGGGTTTTCTTAATGGATTTTTCCATTAATTTGACTTCATGGTGGTTCAAATTAGCATAGACTGACAGGATGAAGGCCTCCACAAGTAAAATTACATTTGGCTCTAAAGAAATAAGAGTATAAGGAAAGAAACTTTTTAATCATCCTAAAAAGATGGCTCACAGGTCTAGTCTTGCAAAGAAGTATATGACTTTAGGCAAAAGATAATGCTCCTTTTTATCTTATTTTTTAAAAAGATTTATTTATTTATTTATTTGACAGACAGAGATCACAAGTAGGCAGAGAGGCAGGCAGAGAGAGAGGGGAAAGCAGGCTCCCTGCTGAGCAGGGAGCCTGATGCACGGCTTGATCCCAGGACCCGGGATCACAACCCGAGCCGAAGGCAGAGGCCTCAACCCACTGAGCCATCCAGGCGCCCTTATTTTATTTTTTTAAGATAATGCTCCTTTTAAAAGGAGTGTATAATCCACATAAAAACTTGTACACGAGTGTTAGCAATAATATTATTCATAATAGGCAAAATGTGGAAATGACCAAAATATCCATCACTTGGTAAATGGTTACACGTATATACATGGCATAGCACATCTATACCATGGATTATTCAACAATAGAAAGAGATGAAGTATAGATATACAGGGTATTATATAGCTGAACTTTGAAAAAATTCTGCCAGGTGAAAGAAGCCAGAAACAAAAGGTCACACACTGTATGATTCTATTTATATGAAATGACCCGGCTAGGCAATCTGTAGTGACAGAAAGTTGGTTAGTGGTTGCCAGGAGCTGGCAGGGTCCCCAGTTGGGAGGAAATAAGGAATGACTACAAAAGGATACGGGGTTTCTTTTTGGGGTGAGGAAGGTGTTCTAAAATTGATTGTGGCACATTGCAAATATACAGAAAAACTACTGAATTGTGCATTTTAAATGGATTAATTGCATAGAATGAAAGTTATATGTCAATAAACCTGTTATATAAAAAAAGTATGCAAGGGCGCCCTAGGTGGGTCTGTCTGTTGAGCACCCAACTCTTGATTTTGACTCAGGTCCTAATCTTGGGGTTGGGGAATAGAGCCCCAGGTTGGGCTCTGCAGCAAACATGAAGCCTGCTTAAGATTCTCTCTCCCTCTCCGTCCCTCCCAACATGTGTGCACACACTCTGTCTCTTGTTCTCTTTAAAAAGGTGTGTATGTATAAATACATATATATTTAAGCTCTTGAAATTGAGTCATTTCAGGATAGTTAGGGCAGCAGCCTGGAGAATTCTATTTCTTTTTTTTTTTTAAGATTTTATTTATTTATTTGTCAGAGAGGGAGAGAGAGCGAGCGAGCACAGGCAGACAGAGTGGCAGGCAGAGGCAGAGGGAGAAGCAGGCCTCCCACCGAGCAAGGAGCCCGATGTGGGACTTGATCTCAGGACACTGGGATCATGACCTGAGCCGAAGGCAGCTGCTTAACCAACTGAGCCACCCAGGCGTCCCGAGAATTCTATTTCTTTAGATTGAATTTGTATGTGAGAATTCTGTGAATTGAGTTTTCTAAAAAGCAAGGACTCACAATAGATGAGTGACAAAAGAATCAGAGTTCCAGAAATAAGCTCATATATGTAAGGGGATTTTGTATATGATGGACACTTCTTAAATGATTATTCCACAAGTGATATGAGATCTATCTACCCATTAAAAAAAAAAAAACACCACAACCCTGGATTCCTACCATATTCCTTACCCCAAAATAAACTGAACTTGATCAAATATGTCCATGTACTAGGAGAAAATGTAGGTAAATGTTTTCATGATTTTGGGGATGAGAAGGGTCTTTGTAATTTATAGGCAAGAGTCATTACAAAAAAGAAGAAGGGAGACATAGATTTGACTATGCTTTTTAACATTTTTTAAAAATTTATTTATTTGTCAGAGAGAGAGGGAGAGAGAGAGAGAGCAAGCACAGGCAGAGTGGCAGGCAGAGGCAGAGGGAGAAGCAGACTCCCTGCCGAGCAAGGAGCCCGATGTGGGACCCGATCCCAGGATGCTGGGATCATGACCTGAGCCAAAGGCAGCCACTTAACCAACTGAGCCACCCAGGCGTCCCTGACTATGCTTTTTTAAACTGCACAAAACTTCAGTACAGTAAACATTCTTCCTCTCTCCTTTTCCCTATGTGCCCACTCTACCCATTTTTGATGGATCCTGCAGGATAAAGCTAAAGTTGCCTTCCCCTATGGCATCTTTCCCATCCACTCCTGCACCTATGACCATTTTTTTCTTTCCTAAACTTCTCTTGAACTTAGTCAAAAATACACAGATGGAAAGAGGAGGTAGATGGATTAGAATTTACCTGCCAGCTCCAAACACATGGCAGTGACTTCTCAGAGTCCTATGTTAGAATTCTTACCAGCATCGGGATGCCTGGGTGGCTCAGTCAGTTAAATGTCTGCCTCCAGCTCAGGTCATGATCCCAGGTATCTGGGATCAAGTTCCGCATCAGGCTCCTTGCTCAGTGGGGAGGCTGTTTCTCCCTTTGCCTGCTTCTCCCTCTGCCTGCCGCTCCCCTTGCTTGTGTTCTCTCTCTATCTGACAAATAAATAGATAAAATCTTAAAAAAAAAAAAGAATTCTTACTTGCATCTGACCTCAGTGGGAGTGTTGTGATAGATTATTGCTCTCTGTTCTGCACATGGGAAAGGTAGCATGAGTCAGATGCATCTCCCTTGCCTTTGGACATCTCATTATAAACACCCAAAGCCCTGAATGAGTGCTTTCCAGGAGCACAATAGTTCCCAGGAACAGACAGTATCCCAAAAGTGACCTCTAGTTTATGGTGTGGGGCATGGAGATGGCAGGGAGTGGATGCAATGGGAAAATGGCCCTTCTTTACTTTTCTTCTTTAAATAAAACATATTTACCTACAAGTTATACTCACTATATACTTTACATGGACTTTACATGTGGGCAGAAAACAGAGGAGTTTTTGTTGTTTTTTTTTTTAAACAGAAAGCTGCCTGTAGAGTAAGAATTAAATATGCATTTACTGAATGAATGATTGCATGAATAAAATCAAAGACCTGCTAACACCTCTGTTCCATGACAAGATGTTCCACGGAGCTCAAGTAGCTTATGCACCTGGTAAGAAGCTAGTAAACATTCTTTGTATTAAGACAAGCTCCAGGGACGCCTGGGTGGCTCAGTTGGTTAAGCAGCTGCCTTAGGCTCAGGTCATGATCCCAGCGTCCTGGGATCGAGTCCCACATCCGGCTCCTTGCTCAGCAGGGAGCCCGCTTCTCCCTCTGCCTCTGCCTGCCACTCTGTCTGCCTGTGCTCGCTCTCTGGCTCTCTCTCTGACAAATAAATAAATAAAATCTTAAAAAGTATATATATATATATATATAAAAGACAAGCTCCAGGTCGACACAGTGGCAGAGACTCAACTGGGAGATCCTCCGACAGTCAGACGGGGCTGTCTCCCTGTGTCCTCAGTTCTGCTGGCCGATTGCAACTCTTCCTGCCTCATTCATGCACCCAGCACCCTCCTGGAGCCTGCATGAACCCAGCCTCAGAGCAGCTTTTGCAGTCATCCTAATCTCATGTCAGCACACAAGGAGTTATCCACAGAAAGCCCTGCCCGGGAAAACTTCCTGGTTCTCTGTGGCTGGAAAATCTGTGTCACCAGGGGGATCACTAGATAATTCATCCATTCCACTTCCTCAATTTTGAAGATTCAGGGAACACATGCAAAGGCATGTGGTATTCACAGTTTACAAAGTAGTTTTACCTGCATTGTCCCAATTAGTTGGTCTTCAGGAGGTAAGTGACCAGACTTTTTGCTTGAACTCAATCTGCCTCAGAAGAGCAATTTTTGCCCAAGAACTTACGAAAGGTCTTTTTTTCCTACTGACAATTGGCATTTCTCTCCACTCCCTAAGAAGTAAGTCTTAGTCTGCAGGTGGGAGGAAAGCTTATCCTTAGGCAGCTGCCAGGTTGGGAAGGAAGGGCTAAGCCCCAGGCAGTGATGTCTGTTTTGAAAGGGAGAGGGAGTGACATTTTTAGGCTGCAAGTCTCTTCTGGGAGAGCTGGAGACAGATCTATTTTCGGATGTGTTCTGTGCCACCCACGAAACACTCGGAAGGTAACCAAGAACCTGGTGGGTTTCCTGTGGGGAAAGTTGTGAAGGGCCAAGAGCTTCAGCATGTTCTGAGTCATGTAGCTTGACTTCATCATCTATTGGTAGCAGAGAGAGCACAATACCGCCTCTCCCCTTTCTTCTGAACCCTAGTTTGGTTGCATAAGGACAGCACATTGGGGATGGAACAAATCCTCGAATCACAAAAGCTTGGGCCACATGCTCTCAGAGTACAGGAGGCCAGGGTGATGGGTGTTAACCCAAAGTGGTAGATTGTCTGGTTCAGGGATGGAAGGAAACTTATGTTCCATAGCAGCTCCACCACTTCCTGGCTGTGTGATCACAGGCATATGACTTAACCTCTCTGAGCTCAGTTTCCTCATCTGTCAAATGAAGGATCAAACCAAATGATCTCAAAAACCCTTATAGCTCTTGTCTTCTATGACACACACACACATAGGCAAGATAATTATCATCATGCAACTTGTTCCCTCATCCAGAGGGTAGACATAAAATAGATTCTACCTCATGTGTTTCTTATGAACAGCAGAAAAGATGAAAAATGTAAACTGCTTGGCTCAGTTCCTGGCATAAAGTAAGTGCTCAATATGTGTGATAATTAAAGTAGTGGTCTTGGGGGCAGTGATATCAGATGCACCTTTTTTAGGGCAGTGAATGATTTAAAAAATGCGTCTTTAAATGTTTACGGTGAGAAACATCAGTGGCAATTTAAGCCAATGTTCTGGAAGACCTATAGACTAGTATGTTGGCCATGTCTGCTTACAGAGTGACACTGGCTTAACAGGTAAAGGAAAGTTGAGGCAAGAGAATGATGTTTCAAAAGCAAAGAACACAACTTCCATTTAGCCCCTGAGCCAGTGGCCAATTACTATTTAAAACTGAAATCTGTTTTGTCACCATCAGCTCTGGAAAGGCTGTGTGCCAGGTGCCATCCCACCTTGTACCATTACTCTATCACGGCATGGCTGACTCCAGGAGTGGAATTTGGCATAGAAGGGGGCTTGTCTTTGCCCCATCTGTGGGCTTCAGTTACTGAAAATGTGAATGAGGGAGAGCCCCACACAGGGATAATGTTAGAGGAGCTCCTGAATAATTAGGATTTC